>JACCIB010000262.1:0-211974 GCA_018906965.1 Philotrypesis tridentata
GGTTTTAGCTCGTTTTAAATAATATAATTTATGATAAACTTGGAGTATTCACGCGGAGGTTGTAAAATAGCAGAACCAACAGTACACTAATACTTCAGGTTAGACATCATTATAGTGCGAAAGTGGGTTGGCATCAAGTTATGGGGACATAGGGATCCCTATGACGAAGCTATTCAGTACTTCGAGCATATACACATAGAGGAAGCATGTTATATGGCAAGCGCGACGTTTTTAGCGGTATCCCCACTCTCTTTCACTCACTCTTTTCCGCGCACGTGATTGGCTAAGTGACTCCCCACCTATACCTATAAGACTTGAAGCCTGTATAGCCGGTAGCCTATATGTAGAGATATCGCCCGCTTAGAAATTGAAAAAACGATAATAAGGCCGTGATAACCCGATGAAACTTTTTTAAATCAATAATATATGCCTTTAATAATTCTTCAGTATAGTTTTATTAAAATTTACTAGCACAGAACACGTACAAACTAAACGAAATCATGTTTGCTTTTGCTTACATCTATTTTCTTAAATTCTAACTTTAACTCGCGGTATCTCGATGAGATTTTTATCATTATTATTCAAATTTTTATACAATTTTTGTCTGTCTATTCTTCGGGACGCAGGATAAGTCTGAAACCTTAAATATATTTTATAATCCATTGATGAATTTTTGAAAAAAATATATCTCAAAGATTTTTTTTCTCGAAGAATTTTCTTTCAGCTTCAAATATCAATTAGATTTTGTGTAACAGTATTGATAATATATTATTATTACACAGAGTTCGACAAAAAATACAAAATGTTCTTAATATTACCGCCTAAAAATGTTTACTGACCTAAAATGATAAAAATAATTTCAACTTAGTGTGAGTAAGTGACGCTCTCGGACGGGCCCGAAGTTCAAAACTATTTTTTACTACACCCTAAATAATAAATTTAAAGAACACTTATACAAATTCTTTAAACAATTGGTATAATTTCAGTTTTATTCTTGCGTTAATTTAGTGAGCACCAAATATGCGCCTTCCAGACGGCTAACCGCCGTGCGGTGACGCGCAGTTTCGGAAGGGAGGGGATACCTATAAAACTCACGCGATTTTAACCCAGGATGCTTCCTCTATGTGTATATGCTCGAAGATTCAGTATTATTAGTCTACTGCTGGTTTCTGCTAGCTGATAACCTCCAAGTGGATATTCCAAGTTTATTATAATAATTATATTATTTAAAACGCGCTCAGATCCCGTAAAAGTTATACTATGCGTGTGCAAAATAGTGTTTAATGTAGAACCTGCAAAAAGTTTCATGTGTAAAAATGTACTTATAAAAAAGATGGCATGAGGATCAAAATAAAAAAATATACTATCAATCTCTCACTTTGTCAGATAAGTATATTTCAATCATCTTTAATTAATTAAGTTTACAATAATAGAACTTGATTCTTTGTTTGAAAATACATTATTCTTTCTGTTACAGGTGATCCAATGAAATTAGCATTAAAAAACGATGCATAAACAGCATCAGACTTTCATGAACCAGCCTTGTTTATTATTGTAAGTACAATTTTTGAATCTGATAAAGGGATTTGATTCACTGATTAAATAAAATAAAAAGTTTCATAATCTGTTACTGCAGTATATGTATTCCCCTATTATGTTGTATATAGTATGGATAGTTGGCTTCTCGTCGTAAGTCAAATCCATTAAAATAAATGTGTGATTAATTAGGTGATGCTTGAGTAATAAATTAGATTAAAATATAAAATATTAGAGGATTTTAATTAGTTAATAAAGTTTATTTAAAGTCTTTCATAATCTGTTACTGCAATATATGTATTCCCCTATTATGTTGTGTATAGTATGGAGAGTTGGCTTCTCGTCGTAAGTCAAATCCATTAACATAAATGTGTGATTAATTAGGTGATGCTCGAGTAATAAATTAGATTAAAATATAAAATATTAGAGGATTTTAATTAGTTAAAAAAGTTTATTTAAAGTCTTTCATAATCTGTTACTGCAATATATGTATTCTCCTATTATGTTGTGTATAGTATGGAGAGTTGGCTTCTCGTCGTAAGTCAAATCCATTATATGAATATAAATGTACGATTAATACTAGTCATATTTTGCATTAGATCATAATTTTTTTCATTCAAATCTTTGATAATCTACTATGCTAATATATATGTTCTGCCTATTAATGTAAAACAGACAAAAATTATGCGTTTATTATGAAATATAAATATTATGGTATAATATAAAAATTAGTTGGTATAAAATTAATTAATTATTTAAAAATGCATTTATTTTCATAGAAATCATAATTACAATGACATAGATAATAAATAAATAAAAAAATAACATATTCACTATTACACACTATTTCACTTTATTAATATAAAGTTACTTATTGTTTTACTTTATTTATTTAAATTAACTTACGTTGATTTTCCTCTTTGAAAGAGAATAGCACAAAAGAATAACACGTCTGTTTTCCTAGAAGCTTACAGAGCAAGTGAATACATGATTACCTGTATAAGTAATTGATATTATAGTAGTAGTGCACTTACCCCGTTTATATGTGACCGCTTTTGTTTTGGTACGAAAGGACAATAGCTCGAACACTTGTTTGTCACGTTTTTCTCAAGGAAGATTGATTGACTTGCTTGAAATATATTTTAATAGATACAAATAATTTTTCACGTGTTGAATAATAAATTGATTTTTATATATAATTATTTTGATTGTGCTTTAATACAAGCAAAGTTTAAATTTAGTTTTAAACGTTACATTTTAAAAACTAAAAACCTAGTCGCCTGCTATCAACGGCAAAGGTAAGTATACATATTTAATTTAATTACTCGATATAAAAGAATTAAATTTTATCATGATTTAAAATTTTGGAATAGATAATTAAATTATACTGCAGTTAAAATATTTTGAATTTTAAAATAGTTCTTTTTTGAAAAATAATAGTAGTAGGAAAAGTTTTACTAGAACAGATTTCATTTAATATTATTTAAATAACACAATGTTTTTACTTATTCGTAAAACGCGCTTTCGCGTAAAAAAAATACGGTGTTTATCAACAAAGATAAGTTTACCAGTCGTGTAAAAATTTTTTGATTTTGGACAAAATTTTTTTTATGATCTCCTTATTTAATGTAAAGAACAAAAAATTTTCAGATTTTTAAATTAATATGGTAGGTAGTTATAAATAATTTAAATAATTATGGTTTTTTTGATTATGCACAAATAATAGTTAAAAATGATTTTTCATTTTCATATAGAAGCTTTTTGAACAAATTCAATTAGGTAGCTTTTTTATGCGCCTTTTAGCATTCAAAATTATACATACTACATATCACTTGCTTATTAATAACTAGCAGTTTACAAACAATTGCATATATCTGGACTTCGGCGAAGGTAGATTTGGATTTTAAGATTATCAAAATCTTTGTATTGGTAAGATCTTTCATCAAGCAAAAGCTGGTTATGGGATAAGTTTTTTGTCTATTTCTACAGATATTAATGCATATTTAAATAATTAATTCATATAGAAACAGCTAATTATTGTATTTTACAATAAGCACAGAATTTTTTCTGGTATACTTATATATAATAGGAGAATGTATATAAGTTTTAGTTAAAAAATATATGATCTAATGCAAAATATGATTAAATTCTCAAAAAAATGTATTTATTTCTGAATATACAGTCAGAAAAGTCATTCCATTACCAGCTTTTGCTTGGTGAAAGCTATTATGGATACAGAGATATTAAGACGTTACAATCAAAATTTGCCTATGAGTTGGCTTCTCGTTGTAAGTCAAACCATTAATGAAATTATACGTGTAATAATAATAGTACTGGTAATATATTGCTTCAGGTCATACATTTTTGAATTATAATCTTTGATAATCTACTATCCTAATTTATATATTGCCCACCCTGCCGGAAAATTAACCATAAGATCTGTCCTCGAGAATAACTCCTGCCCAGAATTTTCGGGCAGAATCTATTATGACCTCTTGGCATAATCTGCACAGATTCTGTTGTCTGCTTGAGGTCATGAATGCTCTCATAACCTACTATGTGTAGAGACAAATAAGCTTTGCGTTAACCAACTATGTTATATTATTTTGTCAACAAATACCTGTTCAAATACAGAAAAATGAATTGCATTGGTGATTCTAATTTAACTATCTATATTGAACTTGTCACTGTGAACTTCATGGCTTTAGCGTCTAATTTTATTCAAGTAAGTATCAAAAATGAAAATCAACATTATAAGTTTTTGCGTAATGATAATTGCATGTATAGATTTAACATGTTAAAACAAATTCATATGTCCAATTTCAGCTCTCTAGCTGTGATAGATTTTAAAAGAGTGCGAAGAATATAATTGAAATAAGTAACCATCCTTCGGTTACGAAATTGCATTATTGGAATATTCTATTCTTCGGACTCATTCAAAATCTATAATAGCTAGAGGGCTGAAATTTGGTATACAAATTTGTTTTAACATCTTAAAACAATAAATGTAAACAACTTTATCTAATAACTTATAGTTTTAATTTTCATATTGATACATAGCTGAAAATTTAGACGCTGAAGCCATAAAGTGTCAATATGAAAATTAAAACTATAAGTTATTAGATAAAGTTGTTTACATTTATTGTTTTAAGATGT
Source organism: Philotrypesis tridentata (assembly GCA_018906965.1). NCBI lineage: Eukaryota > Metazoa > Arthropoda > Insecta > Hymenoptera > Pteromalidae > Philotrypesis > Philotrypesis tridentata. The sequence goes on from JACCIB010000262.1 coordinate 4,693, forward strand.
TAAAACAAATTTGTATACTAAATTTCAGCTCTCTTGCTATTATAGATTTTGAATGAGTCCGAAGAATAGAATATTCCAATAATGCAATTTCGTAACCGAAGGGTGGTTACTTATTTCAATTATATTCTTCGCACTCTTTTAAAATCTATCGCAGCAAGAGAGCTGAAATTGGACATATGAATTTGTTTTAACATGTTAAATCTATACATGCAATTATCATTACGCAAAAACTTATAATGTTGATTTTCATATTTGATATACTTACCTGAATAAAATTAGATGCTAAAGCCATGAAGTTCACAGTGACAAGTTCAATATAGATAATTAAATTAGAATCACCAATGCAATTCATTTTTCTGTATTTGTTAACAAAATAATGTAACTTACACAAATTCAATTTATGTGGCACCATAATAACAAATTGACTTGCAGGTTATGGACCACATACAGTTGCAATAAGCTTATTATCTGGACAGATTCTGTGGTCCAATATATCTCTTCACAGCCGTGTTTTCTGCGCAGAATCTGTCAGATATTCTGCCCACTGAACAGTGCAATTATATAGTGATTTCCAGAAAAAAAATCTACGATTATTGTAAAATAGAATAATTAGCTGTTACAATATGAATTAATTATTAAAAAAATGCATTTATATCTTGAGAAATAGACAGAAAACTTGTCCCATAAATAGCTTTTGCTTGATGAAAACTGTTGTCGATATATTGATTTTGAGAGTTGAAAATCCAAATTAACCTCCGTTAAAGTTCAGATACATGCAATTGTAAATATGACAAATTTCTAAAAAAATAGCTTAGTGTCCTTTTCAGTCAAGTAAATTTTCCATAAGATTTTTATTTATAATATTGTCTCTAAAGACACATACATATGAATAATATAAAATAATATATTGCTTCCCATGAAAAGTAAATAAGTCAGTTTAAGCATAATATAAAAACATTAGTAAATTAATGCTTCAAATTTCTGACGTCTTCTGAAAAGTTACAAAAATGTTTTTAAAATCGATGTCGAGCCCTGCACAGTTTCATTTCCCATGTCCGGTTAGGTCATTTAAATATACCCATCCCTTAAAAACTAAAATTACAAATTAAATTAAAATTATTGTAAAGAGATAATTGATAATTTTTGTGCTAAAAGTATATTATAATTTTACCTTTAATTTGAGTTCTTGAAAATTGAATTTGGACTATCATATCGGTAGTGACACTTCTTCGAATATCATTCAAACAACGGTTTGTTTTTTTAACGATAAAACTTGAAACTTTATTCTGGTCTACAATGTTAGTATCGCATATTATGTCTTTATATAAACGTGTATTAAAAAAAACTATTTTTCTGCAGAACTCTTTTCTAGTATGATTTTTGTACTATATTTTAATTTACAGTTATATATATATAACCTTTATGTAGCCAAAATTCCATTCCAAGTGCTTTATTATTTACCGTTATTTGATTATGTAAATTAAAGTCAAATTTTCAATAACAATGTAAAGAATATCTAGGGGGTTTATTGCGTATGTTTATTCATTTCTTCTTTACTAAAGGTCGATTTTTTTAAATTTATAACTTCTTCAGTTGATGTTAATCGTTCATTATAATTTAGGTATTATATACCATTTAAAAGTAGTGAAATCTTCCCACCCCCCCCCCCCAAATAAACCTTTTAAAGGTAAAAGGCTGGCAAGTATAAGGTCGTTTTTTTCTATAAGATTTATCCATCTCCTTTTCTCCTTCCTCCTTCCTCCTTCTCCTTTTCTCCTTCCTCCTTCCTCCTTCTCCTTTTCTCCTTCCTCCTTCCTCCTTCTCCTTTTCTCCTTCCTCCTTCCTCCTTCACCTTTTCTCCTTCCACACCTTTACACTTTCTCCTTCTTCCTTCCTCCTTCCTTCCTCCTTCTCCTTTTCTCCTTCTTCCTTCCTCCTTCACTTTTTCTCCTTCCACATCTTTACACTTTCTCCTTCTTCCTTCTTCCTTCCTCCTTCCTCCTTCCTCCTTCTCCTTTTCTCCTTCCACATCTTTACACTTTCTCCTTCCTCCTTCTCCTTTTCTCCTTCCACATCTGTACAATTTCTCCTTCCTCCTTCCTCCTTCTCCTTTTTTGCTTTCTCAAATTCCTACCAGCTCTGACTCCTCGTCTAACTATTAACTTATTTTTTCTTTTTTTAATCATTACATATCATTTTATTTAATTTTAATGCACACTTTAAAGAAATAGGTAAATTACTGAAGGACGATAAGAAACGTGTTAATAATGCAGTGATTAAAAAGATATTTATGATCATTTAACAAATAATTATATTAGGAAAAATTCTTCTTCAATTTTGAAAAGGTCTTCTTTTACCTCGTAAATGAGTGAATCACATTAAGATGAATAATCCGAAACTCTCATCTAGGATAATATGTACGCGTAAGCATCTTCGCGTTAAGGGTCTGTTGGACATACTGTTATTTCTTTAGCATCATTTCTGTATACCTTCGTTTTACAAAAATTCCAATTTTAATTTTAACACAAGAAAGTTATGATATCATTAAATAAATTGGCAAGTTTTTTTATAAAAAACAACCGCTTTGAAATAAATAAATAACTCGTTTAAATATAAATTTTCGAACTCTCGATTTCGAACCCTTATTGGTGAAAATTCAAATCTATCTATCTATGAAAATATGAACGCGTAAACATCTTCACGTTAAGGGCCTGTTAGATAGACTACCATTTCTTTAGTGTTACTTCTCCTATACCTTCGATTTAATAAAAATTTCAATTTTAATTTCAACAAAAGAAAGTTATGATATCGATAAATAAATTGGCAAGTTCTTTTATAAAAAGCAATGAATTTGAAATAAGTAAATAAGCATTTAAAAGGGGGAGGATTATAAATATACATGTATTTAAATAAACACATGAAATTGTAGCATGTGAAAAGGTGGATAGCCTGTGAAAATGCACAGTCGGGTACAATTAAAACTTTGAGTAAATGCGACTGCTGCCACGTTCTGCGCATTCTATCTGACGTTTGGTGACCGATCACGATGACGCCGTATTTACCGTGGGAGATTAGGCCACCATATTTCCGGTAAATTGAGCGTTGCGTAATCGGTCACAAACATGCGCAGAACGTAGTGCCAATATGGTATTATTCAAAGTTTCAATTGCACCCAACTGTACATGTAATAGAATCGCACGATGTTCTTACATGATATTATCACATGACAAATGTGCCCATAATATGTAGTAATATCATGTTTGTCTAATATGATTATGTAATTTAACAACATTGTTTCCCATCATGAAAACTTTTTCTTTTATTTATGGAAGCAACGAGCGGATATACAATCTACTCTACTTAGTAATTCAGTAAATGTGTTGCTATCCTTATTTCATTAAAAATCTATGTCTAGGACGATTATATGCAATTATATATGAGATTTAAATTCTGTTGATACAATATATCGATCCTACATTTAAAAAAAAAACAGGAACAAATTCTATCATGTAGTACGCAATTTTTTTTACGAAAAAACTTGCCGTCCCGTCCTATCATAGATAACGATGGATACGATCTTCAAATTATGCAAGGTTAACCAAAGTAACTTGTTCATAAAACACCGTTAGAAAATCTCTGAATCAATTTTTTATTCAATATTTATTTATTACTGTCTTTAACCAATTTTTGAAGTATTCTAACTCAATCTTGCACTCATTCTAAGCTCTATTTTTGATTATTTGTATGTATGTATGTTTTACAAAACTGTAATTATTATCGGAAGATTACAGTAAGTTGATTAAAGATAATTCTAACTATTATTACGTATTAAAAAAATGTTATAAAATAAATTTCTATGACACAAGTTGGAAAATAAATCAAGCTTAAAAATGTTAAATTAATATTTACTTGATATAGTTTACAGCTTTTAGTTTTAAATCTTTACTTAATTAAAAATGGAATTCTAATTATTATTATTATTTGAGGCCGTCGTTCTCACAGTTTAATATAATGCTTTGAGTAGTTCCCATTGCAGGATAATAGGACGATAATTTAACTATATTAAAAATGTTATGCTATTGTTAATTTCACACTGACATTTAGTAGTTCATCGATTATCTATGATAGGACGGGACGGCAAGTTTTTTCGTAAAAAAAATTGCGTACTACATGATAGAATTTGTTCCTGTTTTTTTTTTAAATGTAGGATCGATATATTGTATCAACAGAATTTAAATCTCATATATAATTGCATATAATCGTCCTAGACATAGATTTTTAATGAAATAAGGATAGCAACACATTTACTGAATTACTAAGTAGAGTAGATTGTATATCCGCTCGTTGCTTCCATAAATAAAAGAAAAAGTTTTCATGATGGGAAACAATGTTGTTAAATTACATAATCATATTAGACAAACATGATATTACTACATATTATGGGCACATTTGTCATGTGATAATATCATGTAAGAACATCGTGCGATTCTATTACATGTACAGTTGGGTGCAATTGAAACTTTGAATAATACCATATTGGCACTACGTTCTGCGCATGTTTGTGACCGATTACGCAACGCTCAATTTACCGGAAATATGGTGGCCTAATCTCCCACGGTAAATACGGCGTCATCGTGATCGGTCACCAAACGTCAGATAGAATGCGCAGAACGTGGCAGCAGTCGCATTTACTCAAAGTTTTAATTGTACCCGACTGTGCATTTTCACAGGCTATCCACCTTTTCACATGCTACAATTTCATGTGTTTATTTAAATACATGTATATTTATAATCCTCCCCCTTTTAAATGCTTATTTACTTATTTCAAATTCATTGCTTTTTATAAAAGAACTTGCCAATTTATTTATCGATATCATAACTTTCTTTTGTTGAAATTAAAATTGAAATTTTTATTAAATCGAAGGTATAGGAGAAGTAACACTAAAGAAATGGTAGTCTATCTAACAGGCCCTTAACGTGAAGATGTTTACGCGTTCATATTTTCATAGATAGATAGATTTGAATTTTCACCAATAAGGGTTCGAAATCGAGAGTTCGAAAATTTATATTTAAACGAGTTATTTATTTATTTCAAAGCGGTTGTTTTTTATAAAAAAACTTGCCAATTTATTTAATGATATCATAACTTTCTTGTGTTAAAATTAAAATTGGAATTTTTGTAAAACGAAGGTATACAGAAATGATGCTAAAGAAATAACAGTATGTCCAACAGACCCTTAACGCGAAGATGCTTACGCGTACATATTATCCTAGATGAGAGTTTCGGATTATTCATCTTAATGTGATTCACTCATTTACGAGGTAAAAGAAGACCTTTTCAAAATTGAAGAAGAATTTTTCCTAACATAATTATTTGTTAAATGATCATAAATATCTTTTTAATCACTGCATTATTAACACGTTTCTTATCGTCCTTCAGTAATTTACCTATTTCTTTAAAGTGTGCATTAAATTAAATAAAATGATATGTAATGATTAAAAAAAGAAAAAATAAGTTAATAGTTAGACGAGGAGTCAGAGCTGGTAGGAATTTGAGAAAGCAAAAAGGAGAAGGAGGAAGGAGGAAGGAGAAATTGTACAGATGTGGAAGGAGAAAAGGAGAAGGAGGAAGGAGAAGTGTAAGATGTGGAAGGAGAAAAGGAGAAGGAGGAAGGAGGAAGGAGGAAGGAAGAAGGAAGAAGGAGAAAGTGTAAAGATGTGGAAGGAGAAAAAGTGAAGGAGGAAGGAAGAAGGAGAAAAGGAGAAGGAGGAAGGAAGGAGGAAGGAAGAAGGAGAAAGTGTAAGGTGTGGAAGGAGAAAAGGTGAAGGAGGGGAGGAAGGAGGAAGGAGAAAGGAGAAGGAGGAAGGAGAAGGAGAAGGAGAAGGAGGAAGGAGGAAGGAGAAAAGGAGATGGATAAATCTTATAGAAAAAAACGACCTTATACTTGCCAGCCTTTTACCTTTAAAAGGTTTATTTGGGGGGGGGGGGGTGGGTATATTATAGAGAATTGACCCAAAGGAAATGGTAGTCTGTTCAATAGACCCTTAGCGCAAAGATCTTTACGCATATAACTTAATTATTTTTTAAACTAATTATAAATACCTTCTTAATCACTGTTTTATGAAGACTATTATTATCACTCTTTAGTAAGGGAAGTATTAATAACCGTATACAATAAAGGCTCAATCATCTAATCTAAATCTTTAATTTATATAATGAAATGACCGTCAGAATAAGATACTTAGGATTTTGGCTATATAAAGGTTATCGAGAGTTGAAAATAAAATTTAAATTTACATAATGAAATAGATATATAGAAAAAACACTTTCAGTTTTGACCACATATGGATTATTGAGATTTCGAAAATTAACTTTATGTTATTAAGAGTTTGAAGTTTATTTTTAATTTTTACCTAAAGAAACAACCTTATACTTGCCAGTCATTTACCTTGAAAAGGTTTTTTGTGGTGGGAGGGGGGAGATTTCACTACTTTCAAAAGGTATCTAATAATAAATTACATATATAATACTTTTATTCGACGTAAACTATTCAGACTGGTCTTATTACTGCTATTACAGCCATTTTCAGTAGTATCCTATCACCTGAAATAAAATTATTTAGTATAGTGTACGAGTGAGACATTACCGAATATTTATAATTATAATTAAATTCACTTTTATTTTTAAGCACTTTATTTCATCTGAAATTACACATTCAAATTTTCGCGCGGTTATGAGGGTTACTTTCGAGACAACTGGTGCCAACCCACTTTGGTGCTATAATTATGTCTTATTTGAAATATCGGTCAACTGATGATTTCTGCTAGCTAATAACCTTCGCGTGGGTACTCCAAGTTTAAGATAAATTATATTATTTAAAACGCGCTAAAAGCCGATAAAACTCGTACTGCACGTGTGCAATAGTGTTTAATCTAGAACCTGCAAAAAGTTTCAAGTGCAAACATTCATTTACAAAAAAGATGGATAAGGATATAAATATACTGTCAATGGATCTCACTATATCAGATACGTATACTTCAATTATCTTTAATTAAATTAACTTTAAAATAAAAGAACATAATTCTTTGTTTTAAAATAATTTATTCCTTCTCTGTTACAGGTGATTCGACGTACTTAGGATGAAAAAGCAACGTATGATCAACAGAGTTTACTGTGGCAGCCTTGTTTACCACTATAATTATTATTTTTAATGCGTGAAGGGGGTTTCATCCGCTGAGCAGATAAAATAAGATGTGCAATATATAATGCATTACTGATAAATTAACTACATATATTCTTTTCCTGATAGAAAAGAATATAAAAAATGTTAGACGTTAATTAATCAAATATAACATAAGGTAATGCATGCAAACAATAAATTAAATTAAAATATTACAGGATTTTAATTAATTAAAAAAAAGATTTGAAATTATTTAGTAGTTTGTAAGGGTTTATGGTGTTAAATAATAAAATTGCTGAGATTTGTATCTTCTGATTAAGAGTAAAGAAAGTGCACAAATACATCTGAAATGTAGTATAAAAAGTTAGCTTTTCGTTATAAGTCAAATCCATTAATGTAATTGTATAGGTAATATTATTACTGGGAATATTATGCTTTAGGTCATATATTTTTCAATTAAAATCTTTGATCATCTACTATCTTAATATATATGTTGCCCCATGATTCGTATATACAAGAAAAAATTGTGTGATTATTATGATAGAATAATTAGCTGTTACAATATAAATGAATTACTTAAACATAAAAATCTGAAAAATAAAAGTTAATTTAAACACAGAATAAGTTTATGAACTAATATATATTCATTGGATGACTTTTGAAATAATCAAAGATTAAAGCTTTCAAAATTTAAAAACTTAAAGCTCGTCCAATGGATAAACCTGAAAGTTGTCATGGAATTTCTGTGACTAATTTACTTACTGAAAATTTAGTTCTTTTCAATTTCCAGAGAGCACAAAGGACAACCAGCTTCCAGAATGTGAATTAGCGATACTTTCTTTCAAGGGAAGTATACCTTCGCTATCTAAAAGGAAAAAGAGCATATAAGTTGTTAAGCCCATCTCTTAAAAGGATACTATGAAAAATTTTAAGTTGACACCATTGACTAGTTTTGAATATTCTAATTTTAATACTTTTAAATGTTGATATTTTAAAACTGGTTCATGATAACAATTTAAAATTTATCATGGTATCTTTTCGGCAAATGGGCTTGACCACTCATATACTCTTTTTACCTTCTAGATAGCAAAAGGTATACTTCCTTTGAAAAAAAGGCACGCTAATTCATATTTTGAAAGCTGATTGTACTTCTTTCTCTCTTACAATTGAAAAGAACTAATTTTTCAGTTAGTAAATTAGTCAAAGGAATTCTATAACAATTTTCATGTCTATTGGTTGGACGAACTTGGAGTTTTAAAATTTTGAAAGCTTTAATCTGATTATTTTAAGTGCCTAATCTGAATAATTATTAAACATAGTACGTACATTTGCGATTGTTATAATTTTAGTTTTTAATTTTGTAATTTTATAATACGTAACCATAATAAATTTTATGACAGAAACACTTTTTAAACATAAAATTTGATTACACTGGATAAAAGTTGTTAAAGTTTATATATTTAGTGATCCATTACTAAATGGATACATTTACTGTTCTTGTCAATTGAGTTCTTAGAGCATTTTTTATAAATAATTTATTAATACGTAATCATAATAAATATTGCTAGTTTAAACGTGATAAATGTTCCAGCTATATCTAGTTTATTATAAATTGCATGAAATACATGCAATTAATCTTGTCTACGAACTTATAATTTTGACTTTCATATAAATACTTACACTGTTGACTTCATGCCTTTAGTGTCTAAATTTTCAGGTAGGGAACAATATGAAAATCAGAACTATAAGTTCTTAGATAAAGTTAATTGCATGTATTGTTTTAATATGTTAAAACAAACTTGTGCGCCAAATTTCAGCCCTCTAGCTGTGATAGATATTAAATGAGTGCGAAGGATATAATTGAAATAAGTAATCATCCACTAGTTACGATAGCTATATTTTGAATATTTCGGTCTTCGCCTGATTTAAAATCTGTTATAGCTAGAAAGCTGAAATTTGGTATAAAAGCTTGTTTTAACATGCTAAAACAATACGTGCAATTAACTGTATCTAAAAACTGATAATTTTGATTTTCATATTGATACTTATAATTATACATTTCAGTATAGAGAGTTAAACTAAAACTACCAATGCAATCTCTTTTTCATTTTTTAAGCAGGCATTTGTCTAACGAATAAACATTTTAAAGTTATGATGCATTCAAAGGTAATTAATCTTTATGATTAATTGAACCAAACACGTTACCTTAATAATGATCAAATCTTGTGGCGTAGGTAGCATAATCTTTGAATCAAAATAAGAACACGCTTACTCTGAACCAGTTATTATTCTAAACTTAATAATAAATTTTCCTTTGATAAAAATACTTTTCACTTCACCAGCTTGTCACAGGAATTCTAATCGTATATAACCTGACAGTTGCGTAACCTCCCAATAGAAATAGGAAAACATCGACTGCAAATTCTATAAAAACTTTCTTCGATACTTAAACGATGAAAATTAAACACTTTCACTGGCTTGTCACATGGAAAAATAGAAACTTACCTGCATGAAAAATCATAACAACTTTACACTTGACTAGCTTGTCATCACAAGAAAATTCTTTCCTTGTATCCTGATAGTTGTATATGCTTTCCAATCTAATAAAACCTGAAAAATAAAAGAGAACATTTTAACAAAGAATCAGTTCACAAATTCTTTATTTGTATTGTATATTTATATAAATCAAAATAAAACTAAACGCGCCCCTTGATAACATTTCTTGCTTATGTATTATTTATATTTTAGCACTGTGTTATATTGTAATCGTCGTCTGCACCACATATCTGTATACAAGTGTATATCTATAGCGCTGACGTCACACATGATGACGTATGGCGGAAAACAATTTATCAGGGAGAAGAATTTTTTGACGAGAATTCATGAACCGGAACTTTCACTTCAGAATAACATTTAATAGAAGCCATTTCACAAAATATGACCCTGATGTGATTTTATTCGTTTCGTCTCAAGCATTCGTTTGAGTATTTCTATGTGACAAATAATGCTGTCAAAGTGAAGAAAACCGTAAGTCAAGTTTCGAACAATGCCTATGAGATGTATAATAGGGTCTGGCTAGCGCCCGACGGCGGCGTGCGTACTGAACGTACCTTATACTTGCCACAACGCTACTGCGCCCCTTGATACGTATATGTTAATATATATTGTGTTGGATTGATATTCTTTATCCAACCAAAATCGCATCTTCCTTAAGTATATTCATAAGTATATATGTCATATTGACTGAAAAAAGTTAATGAAAAAAGATTAATTTAATGTTTAATCTGCAATTGTGACCTTGAGGTATAAGATAATGAATATCTGAACAAAGTGTTGGAAAGGTCTGGTTTTCAGCTTTAAGTGTGCGAATTGAAATATATATAAATATGTCTCGTCAAAATATTTTTTTTTAAATAATGAAATCAAAAGTGTCTAAAAAAAGTCTGAACAATTTTTAAAATGCAATTGTGACCTTGGATTAGAAGATACTTAAAATGTCAATGATGGCATTTAATGCTGAGAGTGTGAAGTTTATGCATGTATATTGCAATATACATGTATAGATGTTTATATCAATTTTTAAGCTCAAAAAAGTCTGGATAACACCAATCGATATTCCGAAAGGAAGCTGCTTAATATAATAGAAGATGTATTGTGACTTACCGATTTGAAATATTTGAAATAAAATTTTGTTGAAAAAAAAAAATAATAAAAGCTTGTTACTTAATTCATAGATCAATGCATTCATTGTTTATTGTTAAAACATGACCACCATAAAAACACCATAAAATCCCAAACACCAATCGATATTCCGAAAGGAAGCTGCTTAATATAATAGAAGATAAGATTGATAAGATTGATTAAAGATTAGATTTAGATTAGAGATTAGAATGACGTCCCCTTAGTGGTACCCCCTAACGGGCTTCTCCTCACTGCCGTCCCCTGGATGGGAGATATTAATTTAAAATTCCGTAAAAATTAGTAAAAAGAGAGACAATTCTCCCATTGTGGGGGCAAATTGAGGAGGTGCATATTAAGAGGAGCCAATTTCTGACATAGCGGCGGTGGTGGCGGCGATATCATTTTATTAATATAGAGAGACTTATTTGTATATGTTGTGACGGTCTGCCGTCAGCTCCAGCTCGCCTGGACACCACCGGAGCCGTGCTAATAAAAAAGCATAAACTTACACCCGGTGGTGTTTACAGGAGAGCCAGGCAGAGATGAGACCGAGAGAGAGAGAGAGAGAGAGAGAGAGAGAGAGAGAGAGAGAGAGAGAGAGAGATAGAGATAGAGAGAGAGAGAGACTACGTTCGGAGCAGCACACACTGTAGCGGCGCCGCACGAGCCAGAGAGAGAGAGAAACACCGAGAAATCGGAAGAGAGAGGGAAGCCGCACGAGAGCGAGCGAGAGAAGAGATAGCGGCAACAGCTGAGAGCGCAGCACAGCGAGCGAAGCTACGAGGCGTACGCGTGCGAGCGACCGCCGCCATGTTGGCGAGCGCCGAAAGAGAATGAGTGCGAGAGAGACGACGAGCGACAGAGAATGTACAAATGCGAGCGTAGAGAGTGGAGGCATGCGTCGAGCCTCGTACGTTATTGGCGACGAGTGGAGGGGTGCGGCTCGGTCCACAGCACGCACGCGAGCGAAAGACATGTGCAGCGAGAAAACATCGTAAGAGAAATGCCAAGCGGAAAAATGTACAGCCAGACACGACGACAACAGTCAGAAGTATCGAATAGACAAATTCGAATTTCGCGCGCGAGAATTATAGATAATTGAGAGGGCGCTATGACGAGTAGGACATATATTGGGTTAACACGTGACATCACGTGGTCAGAAAAAGATAGATAGGAAATGTACTCGTGCGAGAGAGACGGAAAGACACACGGCGGCCGAGAAAACGCCGGACGCAACAGGTATGGTCAGTATCCAGTGGGCACCCGCATCATCAGGACGTATTCCAGCACAGCATTTCCCTCCGCACTTGTTTTAGAAAAATCTCCAGTGAACTAAGCTGTCGAGATTCGCTCCGTGAATAGTTTTGCGCCGCGCGACATTACAGGGCACAAGACTTCGCCAGAACGAGAGGACGAGCAGTCAGCCAGAGTATCAGCCAGGTAGACGCTAATTTTACTCAAAGTGCGCTTCCCCCCCCCCCCCCCCGCGCGTCCGCCAGACACAACGGCCAGGGCGTGCTTCTAGAGCACGCATAGACTTTTCGTTTTCTTCAGTTAATAAATGCCAGACCATTAAAAGAATAATCTGTGTGTATTTATTTCGCGAGTGACCCGACCTATCCTTTCGTAGTATCCGCGGCCGTGAGAATTGAGTCCGAGTACCGCTGAGCAGCCGGCAAAGCGGTAGATGAATCGGGCGTCCATCAAATTATATTATATCTTATTTAAATACGGTTCATCACGTAGCCCGATAAGAGAGTGCGACCACGTTGTGGGGCTCTCGCCGGCATTCCCGAGAGAGTACAATACCACAACGTCACAATATTTTTAAGGGCATTACCAGTTGACAGGTTGCGCGTCCGTATCAAAATACATGGGTAAAAGCGCCAACTTGCAACGAGGATACAACGTATCAGACGTAGAATTTCGAGAAAATAAACAACCATACCGTATTCTTTGGATCAAAAGCTATGTAAAATGCCAAAATAATTTATAAACAAATCATAAAATACACTTATTTTAATCTTATTTTAAATGAAAATCTTCTATTCGAATCCTTAGCGTAAAAGAGAACTTTTTTTGCAAATGTTTTTAAGAAACTGTAAAAATTTTTGGAAACAAACTTTTTCAAAACTTTAAATGTCTCTAAAACAGTATTTTTGTACAATATAACACTCGCATATAATCACAAAATTGCATATTCTAAAGTGAAAAAACATTTAAAATACAGATATACTTAGTTTTCAACCAGAAAATATTTTTTTCAGTATGTGTGAGTATGTGTATAACACAATATTCAAAGACTTTATCCCTCGGTGTTTTTTAATATTTTATAAAAGAGTCTATCGATCTCTCCGAGGCAAGTGTTGGGAAAAAGGGTAAAAATTAATTTATACCATTTTTCCTTTTGTTTCAACGTTTCGGTGAACACTGTCACCCTCTTCAGGAAACTGTCAATTTTTATTTCAATAAATAAATGAGCACAATACAATTACAATATGAGACAAATTATGACTTACATATAGAGGAGCACAACAGCCTATAGATCGAACGTGTTTCTTCCCCGGCCAATCTCAGGCGGGGGAAGGAGAAGCGAGACGCAAGGAGACGGACTATTATTGTTCCGGCTTCCTCGACTACTGTTTCAATAATAAGGAAACAGTAGGTATAGCCAACGGTTTTATATCAGCGAGGAGTCTCGCTAATTTTCGAGCGGTCTGTTTACAAGTGACGTCAATGCTTGCCGCTCTCATGCATGTTTACAAATTTTAGTCGTCTATAATCCGTTTTGTTTTTCAATCGGTGTAATAAGTGTATGTACATGTTATTGAGATTCTGTGTATCTTCCATTTTATTGATACCATTATCCTGCATTTTTATGTGTAACATTTCTCAAACAAGTCTTTTATTCAAATTGCTTTCTTTATCTTTATAGAAAATCCTATGTTAGAATATCCTAATAGTTATGAATTAATCGAAAAAATAAAACATGTGAATGTTCCGGCGGACCACTGTATTGTAAGTCTTGACGTAAAATCGCTATACACAAATATTGACAAAGCATTAGTAAAAAGTAGTATCGAAAAGAGATACACGCGAATAGCTAGACGTTCTGACATTTCACTCGATGAGATATTAGCAGCATGTGAGTTATTTATGGAGAACACGTTTTTTCAATTTAACAACAAATTTTACAAACAACTTTTTGGTACTCCAATGGGCTCTCCGATCTCGGGATTATTCGCTGATTTAGTCATGAATGATCTCGAGACGGACTGCGTTTCGAAACTTTCGTTTAAACCGATATTTTTTACCAATACGTGGATGATATTATTACATGCATCCCGAAAACAAAAATTAATGAAACACTTAATATATATAATTCATACAATAGCCGGTTACAATTTACACATGAAATTGAAATAAATGACTCCATACGTTTCTTAGACGTTTTGTTGGTAAAGAATACAGGCAAAATAATGACTGATTGGTACACGAAACCCACCTTCTCTGGTAGATTTTTAAATTATCATTCACAACATCCTTAATCTCAAAAAATCGCCATGGTGTACAATCTTATTGATAAAGCTATTAAATTATCGGACAAATGTTTTCATAAGAAAAACATCAATATTGTAAAAAAATTACTAGCTGAAAATAATTATCCTGTCAATTTTACCAACAAATATATAAAAAAACGGATTGACAAAATAAATTCAAATGCACAATATCAACGTTGCAATAACGACACAACTTTTAAAATGCAACATTCTTTAAAAGAAAAATTTATTACGACAGTTCCAAAAATACACCCACCATATGTGTAATATTATAGTTAAAGGCAAAAACAAAAGAGAAAAACAATTAGAAAAGAATGTTGTATATAAGTTGCAATGTAATAATTGTACGGCTACATATGTGGGCCAAACCAAGAGAAGTGTGTGTACACGTATTGAGGAGCACAAAAAATCTAAAAACAACGTCATACATGAACACAATAGTAAACTGAATTTTGAAAAAATAAATATTAAAGATAAAAAAAGCAATTTGAATAAAAGACTTGTTTCAGAAATGTTACACATAAAAATGCAGGATAATGGTATCAATAAAATGGAAGATACACAGAATCTCAATAACATGTACATACACTTATTACACCGATTGAAAAACAAAACGGATTATAGACGACTAAAATTTGTAAACATGCATGGGAGCGGCAAGCATTGACGTCACTTGTAAACAGACCGCTCGAAAATTAGCGAAACTCCTCGCTGATATAAAAGCGTTGGCTACACCTAGTGTTTCCTTATTAGTGAAACAGTAGTCGAGGAAGCCGGAACAATAATGGTCCGTCTCCTTGCTTCTCGCTTCTCCTTCCCCCGCCTAAGATTGACCGGGGAAGAAACACGTTCGATCTATAGGCTGTTGTGCTCCTCTATATGTAAGTCATAATTTGTCTCATATTGTAATTGTATTGTGCTCATTTATTTATTGAAATAAAAATTGACAGTTTCCTGAAGAGGGTGACAGTGTTCACAGAAACGTTGAAACAAAAGGAAAAATGGTATAAATTAATTTTTACCCTTTTTCCCAACACTTGCCTCGGAGAGATCGACAGACTCTTTTATAAAATATTAAAAATGTGTGTGTGTGTGTGTGTGTGTGTATTTTCAGTTTTTGGGTGAAATTTTAGTGGAGATCCACCTTACAACTCGAAAGAAAATGTCCGATCCTCGGCAGCGTGGTTACGGTTGGGGATGATAGTCAGCTGCTTCTCTAGGATGGCCGGATGTCGTTGAAGGCAACGATGATTTGCTGCCGCACCTTCATTGACATGAATTAACCCATTAAGGCCCAGGTGGACCGATTACGACACCAAAGTTTGAGCCGTTACTATTAACTGTATTTGCACAGGGAAAATTCGGGAACCACTTTTTTCAATGGTTGCAAGCCAAATTTTCTAAAATTTAATTTTATCATACAAAAATCCCAAATAATACAAAAATGCAATTTGATCAAAAATTTTTGTTGGCATGGATTTTTCGACCTTTCTATTGTCACGGACATAAGGCGCCTGCATAGGTGCAACATGACGAGCTAAGTGATAAGAACAGTCGCGCTTCGATACACAAACCTGCATCGTATAGGTCAGTTCCGTGGTTAGAGCACAGGCCTATGGCTCTCGGATCCGCGAGTTTGAGTTCCGTCGTCTACCATTCTCTTTCACTTTCCTATACCCGTCCAAAAAATCATGCGTTACATACGTAACATTATATTTTTCTATATAAAAAAGTCCAATATTGAAAGCTCGATTATATTGCAAAATGAGTTGCGAGCGACAAAGCATTGCAATCGATCACGGAAATGGATTTAGCGACCTCCAAAACTTAATATGTATATTGTCTGGTCAGCAGGTTTTGAACTGTATGAATTTTTTTTTTTTGGGGCTTAGTTATCATCCGTAATACCTAATTAATATTTTAATTAGCGTATGCTTTTGGGATGCATATAACTTCTAAATACATACAATTTACTGACTTTGTATTCCATAATTATATGTAAACAAAGAAAAGAATTTTTTATTTATTAAGAATAATCAATTGTTTATGTTACAGATCGATACGATTTCTTTATGCTTCGAGAAAAGAAAACAGTTTATAATATCACTTCTCGTTCTTCAGTATTCTACAGTATTGGAATATGATACCATATCTTATCGAAAAATATCATTGCATTTAAATCATTCAGATTTCTTTTTTATTTTGAATTTTGTACTACCTCTCAATTTTCCGAGTGAACAATTTGCCTTATCACTTCACTCAGTTTATCATATGACTGATCAAGGAAATCCATATTCTAAATCCATTAAAGACATTCCATACAGTCCTCGATGGAAACCTAAAAGGATGATTGCGAAAGCAATTAAACACGTAATAGAAGAAGAGATCAGTGAATTTAAAAAGTTATCGAATTCTCATGGTCGATTTCGATAAGTCTACAGTTACAAATCTATATTTTAATTAAAAATAATATGTCAGTTTTAAATATATATTTTTAAAATAACATGTATTAAAAGTATCTTTAAAAGTAATAATTTTAAAGAGAAGTATGTTTTTATTTTTTTTATAAAATTTACTTACTTTCTGTAAAGCTGTAATGCTCCATTTCATGTTATTATTGATATAATATGATTTAGCCTTTAAAGCTACTATAATCAGCCTGTCGAAATAATGATGGTTCGCGGTATGTAATAAAATACGAAGACGAATCAAATACATCTAATAATAATAAAATAAAAACCCTTGATAACTGTACTTTTTTATGGTCTAATTAATGAAATGACAACACTACTTAAGGGGAAATACACCCCTATAACCTAACTATAAAATCATAAAAAAATTTAGACTTTGAAACGCCCCTCGCCTTCGCGCAACGGAGAATGGAAAGAGGCGAGAGATTTTAATAAAAATTATTCGAAAAATGATCTTGATTTTATGTGATCCGAGACACCAGGCGAATAAATAAAGTGTGTCGCGAATAATTTAAAGTCAAGTGATTCTAATAGTTACTTCTATATACAAAGACGTAATTATATATATATATGGGTGGTTCTCTGACAAATCGAGGGGTCGATTTTTTGACCCTATCGAAAAAAATTTTTAAAATGTTCCTAAGAGACACATGAGTATCCCTGAATTTTTACAGATTTTTTGCATCAAGTATCTTCGAGTTACAGAGGGTCAAAGTTGATGAAATCACGTTTTTTTGCTTTTTCTGGCTACTTTCATTAATTTGTAGATCCTCAGGGAAGCATTTTTCACTATAGAGATATATAACATTTTTTCTGCAAATTTTCTAAACTATTCAAAAAAAATATTTTTGATGTCCTATATATATGTTTTAAGTAAGTTATAAGTCATTTAAGTCTTAAAATCAAGTTTTAGGAAAGTTCGATCATCCGGATCATAACCAAAAAATTCATGAAGATACCTTATTTCAATTCAAAAAAGTCTGCGAAAGACCCAGAATGTCAGAGGCCTTGGTTTCTCTGTAAAAAATCATTATATCCGTTCATATATGAAAAAAATTTAGTTTTATTGCTATATAGAAGAATTTAACCAATTTTATCAATTACGTAAATTTTTTTATAATAATTTCAGTCATTAAAAAAATGATAAGGTTAGTGAAATGCTTCGATATAGCAATAAAACTAAATTTTTTTTATATATGAACGGATATAATGATTTTTTACAGAGAAACCAAGGCCTCTGACATTCTGGGTCTTTCGCAGACTTTTTTGAATTGAAATAAGGTATCTTCATGAATTTTTTGGTTATGATCCGGATGATCGAACTTTCCTAAAACTTGATTTTAAGACTTAAATGACTTATAACTTTCTTAAAACATATATATACGACATCAAAAATATTTTTTTTGAATAGCTTAGAAAATTTGCAGAAAAAAATGTTATATATCTCTATAGTGAAAAATGCTTCCCTGAGGATCTACAAATTAATGAAAGTAGCCAGAAAAAGCAAAAAAACGTGATTTCATCAACTTTGACCCTCTGTAACTCGAAGATACTTGATGCAAAAAATCTGAAAAAATTCAGGGATACTCATGTGTCTCTTAGGAACATTTTAAAAATTTTTTTCGATAGGGTCAAAAAATCGACCGCTCGATTTGTCAGAGAACCACCCATATATATTCAGCAAAAAATGAAAATAATCGTGACGCAATGCACGATGCTTCTCTATCCCGTAAGACGACACAATGCGCCTTCGGGTAAGAGAAGACTTTAATTTTGGACGGCTTCTTGATCCTCTCGTTCTGGAAACTATTTTTTATCAAGACGCAATGCCTAATAAAGAACAACTGAGCTGAAAATTGTGTAAGCGCTTAACATAGACGCAATGCTATGTGTTTGCGACTCACTAAATCTGTTTATTTTATTTATTATTATTATTTTAAAAAATCGCTTTTCCCTGTTAGACCACGTATTGAGTCTAAGGGTAGTCCAGCGTATAAGACAAAATGTGCAAGCGCTTAGCCTGACTTAGTGCAGAACGTTTGCATCTCGCCATGCGAAGGGATTTAGGAAAAAGTTTAAGTTTATTAAATTAACTTTACTTTTATTAAAAAACATAAAATGATAGCCGTATACATGGCAAAAGACTTCCCGCTGTATTTCGGCGTTTAGTCGGATTCCCTGTGGGAGACTCAATGCTCCGCATTCAGGGCTTTCCGGAGCGCCAGCGCTTTCCCAAGTGCTTCAGCTAGCCAGGAGACATATTGCTCCTTCTAACTCCAGCTCCGGTGAAGGAATGAATGCTCTTCCCGGAATGATGCGCTCTTTTGTACAGGTGAGCGGAACTGCTCCGACGCTGAAGCAGTGAGTTACCCCCACCAGTCGTCCGAGCGCCAGTATCGCTAGAGATATACCGATACATGTAGAATCTTAATTTACATATTTTATCGCTATAAATAATTAATTTTCACAGAAATAAGAACGTACGAATGTTTATCGATGTATAATTAACAATAAATAATGGTTTGTTGCTAATAACAAGCTCCGGAAAACAAAATAACTTGCATACAAGTACGCGGGTCGCGAGACTTTAACTCTTTTGTTGCTATTTTTACAATATTAATTAATGATTTGTCCTAAAAACTTTACATGAGTCGAAAGCTGATGAACTAACGATCATGTACGTTACAAATTTAAATGTCAGAAGTGCCTCAGGAAATAATATTCGGCATGTGAAATGTCTATTTCGTACATATTTGACAAGTTTGTCGAAAAAGTGAAATATATTATCTCCACTCCGGGGGCAAACTTAGCCGTATCTATTGACTCGATTCTCGCGCGCACGCTGTGTTTTTTCTCAAACTTGCAACGATATTTTTTTACATAGTTTTTATTTGTTTACATAGTTTCGCAGAATCTCATACGAGCATTTATTTTTAGGAATTTACTATTTAAATAATTAATATGAACGTTGCAAGTTGGCGCCGTGTCCCGTACATTACATACGGCCAAGCGGCAAGCCAACTTGTAACTCAACTTAAAAACATAAAAAATTGTTTAATCAAATAATTTTAAGTTAATTTATTGAATAAATTAGAAAATGAAAGTTTTTTAATTGATGGTAGGGTCCGTGGACGTTGCAACTTATTCTGCACAAATAGTAAATCATTTTTTACTAAAAGTAGATAATGCCACCTTTAAGGGGTTATGATAGTGTTAAAATTTTGAAAATATCCATTTTCTTTATTTACTTTTTTCACAGTTAATAGTTCGTAGAATATGGTCCTTAAGGCCGTTTTTTGCTGAAAAAATTTGCCTCGAAGATATCGACCAAAAACTTATAAATCTGTTTCAAGTAAATTTTTGAAAAATGGTGGTTTTTAAATATTTTAATTAGGCCAAACTTATGGAAAGGATTGTTCTAACACAATTCTTACAGAGTAATTTCTTGAGAAATCTTACTGAAAATATGACTTAAAAACCGTTTTACAAACTGTTTTTTTCTCAGGAGTTATTAATTTATTTCCGTAAAATATATAAAATCCCTAAAATTCATGTTTCTATGTGTGATTTTATGTTACTAAACTCAATGTGTTAAAGTAAAGGCATTCAACAAATTTGAATTTGCCACTCGAACAGGTTGTGCCTCACAGCGTCCGGTCGAGAATGAAGATTACTCTTTGATCGGTATAGTAGAATTTTCTGTAAAGTAGCTGAAAGCAGCCAAACAGCTGTTTTTTATCCAAAACACTAGATCAGTTCAGTTAGTCTGCTAGCTGCTGTAGCAATGCTTATAACTTCAGCGATGTTGTAAAAGTGCAGGAGCTTCTGCAGAGTACAAAAATTACTCAGATAAGTATTGGAAATTAATTAATAATAATTGTGTCCATAATGAGCTTTTTCTTTGTTGGTTTATTTTTTGCTGTTAGGTATACGGGTACAAACCAGTAAGATGGGAATTTATATTAACTATTTGGAGTATTATTTTACATGCTCTTCAACAACTTGAAGTGTATTTAATAATCGTAAGTATTGCATGTAACTGTAATTTATAAGCATAACTTGATTATGAATAGGAAACGAAAAATTTTATTTTATTTTCAGCTTCTAAATACTATTATCACACAGTATGATATGCGCATACCTACAAATATTTTTTATTGTATGTATATTTGAGTACTAAAAGTAAAGCAAGGTATGCCTGATAGTTTCTGTAAGTATAGCTGAGTTCATTTGTACAATTTACATTATAAACTTTAAAAGCCTTTTACTCAAATTTAGTTTTTTCATGCTTTCTATGTATTTGCCGCAGTTTTTTGAAGGAACCGTACCATCAATCCCGATGAACTAATGTGGAAAACCTTCCTTAGGAGTATGGTCACAAACTAAGTGGAGCAGAATTGGCCAAGATAAGTTCTAATTGAATGTTATGTATGTTTACATATGTAACATTCACTATAATTACTAATATTGTCAATATATGTTTAATTAATTACATTAATTTTGTGTTTTTTAGGAATCTGTTCCACTTAGTCTGAGACCAGACTCATGGAAGATTTGGCACTTTGATTCATCAGGATTGATGGTACGGTTCCATCAGAAATCATGATTTTTGGTAAGCAAATCCCTTTAATTGTTTTTAAATGTTACACTCACTTTATGCATATTACTTATGCATAAAAGTGATGTATAATACTTGTATTTGAAAGCAAAAATATAGGTTTTAGAGCACCTATATATCTATGAATTTTTTACAACACTAACAATTTTTCTTTTTTTTCAGGTTTTAAGACTGTCATAACCCCTTAATTTGCTGCCTTTAAAATTGAATGTGGGCATTCCTAACTATAGTGACTCTACGTTGACTTCAAGATGGATAATTTCAATTTTTATCGTGAAATATTGTTACTTTTCGAGATTAGTGAGGTGATCAAAAGGAAGCGCCCTGGTATTTAAAAAGAAAATTTATTTCTACTGGCGACGATACCGGACGACTGTGTAATACAAAGTAGCGGTGTGCCGCCCAGACCTAAGCGGAGGAGAAGGGGAGAACACAAGAGCAGCGTCAATTGCTAATATATTGACACTCCCTTCCATTCAGAATGATCTGGTGTCTAACTCATCTCTCTACATTATGCTAATAATTAATTTATATTTGCTGAAAAATATCGTGGAAATGAACCTTCCTCTTTATCTACTTTTTATAAATTTATATTTTCAATGCAACATATCGATACGTCTTGCGGTAACGCTTCGATTGGTATGCATAAAAGTTATGCAAACCAATCGGTTTTTAAAGTTATGGGTTGATAAAGTTACACTTAAAAAGTCTGACCGACCGTACATATATTCTAATTGATACATCATTTTTTAATCATGTTTTATAGTATATAAAAATTATGTATGGAATTTATTTGTCATCACGTAATGTTTCAATTGATGATGCAAAAAGCGGTTCGCGTCGAGTTCATTTTTTAGAAACAAACTTTTTAAGACAACATATACATAGTTTTAGCATTATGTATGTATAGAAAAATTGTTATTTTGACTGGTTTTATAAAATTGATTTAAAAATCTATTATCGTGAAAACACAGTGGAATTAGGGGATGGTCCTGGGGTCTCTTGCGAGATGTCATCTCGTGATGAGGTCCAGATGATCGGGATTCTACGAGATATTTTCCACAATAATAAAATATCTCGACAATAGTTTTTTGTATATTTGATGGAGTATGGGGATGGTCCAAGGGTCACGTACAAGATGTAATCTCGAGATGGTGTCCAGATGATCGAGATGCTGCGAGATATTTTCAACAAAAATGAGATATGTCGAACAAATCTTTTTTCGTGTGTACAGTAGAGTTAGGAGATAGTCCAAGAATCTCTTGCAAGATGACATCTCGAGTGGGGTCCACATGATCGAGATTGCAAGATATTTCCGACAAAAATATGATATCTCGAAAAAAGGTTTTTTTTTGTATATATGATGGAGTTTGGTTTTTTTTATGCGTCACGATATTTTAAAACGAATATAAATGATTAATATAATGTTGATAAACAAAAATTATAAACATAAAGGAAGGTTCGTTTCGACCAAATTTTGAACAGATCTTATGAATGAAATGATATTAAAATATATTGAAATTTTTACATATTAAAACTTTATTTAAAAGTCTTAAAAACTTTTTATGTCTTAAACCTCAACGCGCTTATATTACAAAATTACATATCTAGTTTATGTTTCGCACCTACATGATATTTCGTATAGCACTATAATAAATTACCTCATTTTAAATATTTCTGTCAAACAAATCACTCTCCCTGAATAATTTATTTATTCCATACCTAAAATAATTCATAATTTACAATAATTTAAGTAGTATTGATAATTTTCAATATTTATACCACAAATATTAATAAATTACCGCATTTAAAATATTTCTACTGAATAAATCACTCTCCCTCAATAATTCATATATTACAATAATTTAAGTAGTATTGATAATTTTTAATCATATTTATTCCTCAATATTAATAAATTACCACATTTTAAATATTTCTATCAAAGAAAACACTCTCCCTCAATAATTTATTTATTCCATACCTAAAATAATTCATATATTACAATAATTTAAGTAGTATTAATAATTTTTAATAATATTTATTTCTCAATATTGATAAATAACCTCATTTTAAATATTTTTATCAAACAAATCACTCTCTCTCTCTCTCTCTCAATACTTAATTTATTCCATTGTAACCTGGGATTCTCTTCCCGCCTGCAAAACTCACGCTAGTGTAAAAATTAATTTATAAAATGTCGGCTGCCTCCTTCTCCCAGGTTGCAGATTCTGAAAACGGAAAAAACGCGCGGGAAATTAGTAGCGATAAGGTTTTATGAATACAAAAACACTCAATAATTATATGTAATATAAATCGAAAGTATATTCTGAAACCTCTTTTACATTAATACGAGAAACAAACAACAAATTTAATGAATACCATGGGCCAATGGCCAAATCACTAACTTCAAGGGAATGGATGCGGAAGCTAAAAGAAACGGGGTCGCGTAAATTTCCTCAACGGTAAAGCAATTTAAGGGGACCCAACACGTTTAAAATCTTAAACATAAAATTCTAAAAAATTAGTAGAAAATTAAATAATATGTTAGACAAACTCTTCATACTTATAGTATGTTCACTTACCTTCAATTTAAGCACTTAAAATCCAAGTTTGGACCTACCTATCCGGAGTAGCACTCCGCAGACTGATTTTCACTATCCGTAAGATTCCAGGTCACCATATCCTTCGATTGAGCTCAAATTTTGTGAGTATGTTCGATATAAGTGTAGTTTTCGTATGAACAGAGGGATTTTGATTTGAATACTTAAATAAATTTTAATTAACAAAAAGTTAATTTTTTTATTTATAATATTTTTTATGCCACATTTTTATTTATTAAACAAATTTGAAGCTTTCAAATCAAAATCCCTCTGTTCATACGAAAACTATACTTACATAGAGCATACTCAAAAAATTTCAGCTCAATCGAAGCATATGGTCACCTGGAATCCTACGGACAGTGAGCTGAAATCATGAAAAACCAAAGTTGGAGAAAATTGACTTATTTAAAGTTCATTGATGCATATTGTAATATAAGTTAATTTATTGCTTACCAAATCACTTGGAACTATTTTTCCATCGATCCTTGGTGGTAGACCATCACTTTCAGGATTTATATGGTATACTGAATGTATACCAATGTGTTGAGTACGCCTCTGAGAACCTGTAAACAAAAAATGATAAATTGTGAATTTTAACATTAGATTAATTTATTGTATTTAATACTAAAAAATGCATATTTATTCTTACCTAATTAATTTGTTGAGGTCTCCAACTTGATTTGATGGAAGAAAAATAGAATTCCAAGTTAGCGTCAATATCCACTGAAAAAAATGAAATAAATTAATAATTCAAAAACCATAAAAATCAGTTAAAACAATATAGAGAAGAATACTCATCTTTTTTTGTAGTTCTTGCCAAGCTTTTGCTTTTCACTCCTCAATGTCCACCAGCAGCGTAGGAGTCATCTTCCTGCATCCGTCGAGCTCTTAGCCTAAGAGCTCGTGCTTCTCTGGTGTTGGCCTGGATTTGTCGTTCATCCACTTTTTTGCTAGAATTGATGCTGGAGACTTCTCTGCATCGAACACATGTCACTTCAATTTAAAATCCTAATCCAAACACTGTTGATTCAGAAAACTGCACTTCACTATGACACCGTTTGCAACACAACACATTTTGGAGTTCAGAAAATAGAATATTGATGTCAATAATTCTATTCTTGACTCCGGAGAGGCCTTCTGCTGCTGGAGTTTCAAGTTTTCTTGAAGATGTCGAAGGTCTTGATTGTGCAGTTGAGTCTACTGTGTCACTAGGTCTAGTTCCTGTCAATGTTTTTGGTCGCCTTTTACTTCTTCCACAGGAGTATTTCCTATCTAAATGAGTGTTAGGCAATCTGCCCTTGTTATCACTCATTGTTATAACTAACTTATCTAAACTAAAAGCTAAACTAACTAAAATTTCTTACAACTACTCTGAACTTTTCACTTTAAAAAATTAAAATATAAATAACTTTAGAAGAAAGAAAATGGTAAATAAACAGTACTGAAAAAATGATAAATAAACAAATAACTAAATTTAACTATGCTTGTACTGTGCAAAAAATCTTACATTCAAGAACTAGTTATAAAAATACTGCTTTTTACAATTACAATAAAAATATCTAGTTCTGACTGGATTTATTAAAAAAATGAAACTTTTCAATATATTGAATAAATAATTTTAATTACGCAATTTTGCGAGAAACCAGTCAAAATATTTATTCAGTATTTTACTTATAATTTTGCGGGAAAATTTTTTTTCGAAAAACGGCTTTCGAGAGTATATTCTATGGTAAATTTCCTATCAAAACAAATCATTAAAAAAAATCGATTTTTTCAAGTTTTAAAGGTGTTGGGTCCCCTTAAGTAAGCTAATTTAAGTAATATTGATAATTTTTAAGAATATTTATTCCTGTTTTAAAGCTCTCGCTTTCAGAATCAAATATCTCGAAGGCGGTTAATCCTACCGGAATATGCTCTATTGCACTGAAAAGCTTAGGACTAGAACTTTAAAACGAGTATAATAATGCCTATATTCTATGCTCTCAGCTTTTCAGTGTAATAAAGCAAATTTTGGTAGGATCAACCGCCTTCGAGCTATTTGCTTCCAAACATTGTTTTGTCATTTTCGGGAAATTTCCTTATTTTTTCTAGATCAACTTTGAACCTCTCTAGCTTATCTATCGTTGATCTGAATATAGGCATTATTATACTCGTTTTAAAGCTCTCGCTCTTAGCTTTTCAATCCGATGTCGGAAATTTCAATAGGATCAACCGCCGTCGATATTTTTGACCCAAACATTGTTTGGTCATTTTCGGGAAATTTCCATATTTTTGGTATTTCAACTTTGAACCTCTCTAGCTTCTCTATCATTCATCCGAATATAGACATTATTATACTTGTTTTAAAGCTCTCGCTCTCAGCTTCTCAATGCGATGAGGGAAATTTCCATAGAATCAACTACCTTCGAGATATTTGCTTCCAAACATTGTTTTGTCATTTTCGGGAAATTTCCTTATTTTTTCTAGATCAACTTTGAACCTCTCTAGCTTATCTATCGTTGATCTGAATATAGGCATTATTATACTCGTTTTAAAGCTCTCGCTCTTAGCTTTTCAATCCGATGTCGGAAATTTCAATAGGATCAACCGCCGTCGATATTTTTGACCCAAACATTGTTTGGTCATTTTCGGGAAATTTCCATATTTTTGGTATTTCAACTTTGAACCTCTCTAGCTTCTCTATCATTCATCCGAATATAGACATTATTATACTTGTTTTAAAGCTCTCGCTCTCAGCTTCTCAATGCGATGAGGGAAATTTCCATAGAATCAACTACCTTCGAGATATTTGCTTCCAAACATTGTTTTGTCATTTTCGGGAAACTTCCTTATTTTTTCTACGTCAAATTTGAAGCTCTCTAGCTTCTCTATCGTTCATCCGAATATAGGAATTATTGTACTTGTTTTAAAGCTCTTACTCTCAGCTTTTCAATCCCATGACGGAAATATCGATAGGATCAAACGCCTTTGAGATATTTTCTTCCAAACATTGTTTTGTCATTTTCGGGAAATTTCCTTATTTTTTGTAGGTCAACTTTGAAGTTCTTGAGTGGTTCTTGTTTCTCTCTCTCTCTCTCTCTCTCTCTCTCTCTCTCTCTCTCTCTCTCTCTATCTATGTATTTCTTATTCACGTTTCATAAGATGTTCTCAGCAACGAGCCTCGCAATACAAGTGACTACTAATCCGCGTGACATAATTAATTTTCTTAACAAATGACCCGAGGCATGACCGTAGTAACGTGGACTTGGGGATGAGGTATGTAAATAAAAAAACACGGGATTGAGGGAAGTATACTGAGGCGCCTTTATCTATTCTTTGTATCGTAGAATCGCCAACCATGAAGTACGATCGCCCGTGGACTCCCTCTCGATTACCACCTCTGCATCCCTTTGGCACGAATCCGCTGTCCCTGAAATTGGAGGATATGAGGGCCTGATCACACCGCACTCTGTCCGAGTCTCTGCGATCAGAACTAAAAATAAGAGGGAAAACGGGGGAAACAGTTTGGATGGGGAACGACCCGCACTGAGGGCCCTACATTCACGCGTGCAATGGCGTGAAGCCCGGTGACGGGCGGTCGCCCTCAAGCTGCGTCCGCCTGTAGAACGGGGATAGAGTGGCACCGCCTCTGCTCAGCCACTCTGTAGTCGCTCACTGCAAGGGAAAAACAATAACACAAAAAAAAGAACTGCACGCTACTTACTGCGCGGCAATCACAGACATGCGGAGAACATATGCCCCGACGGGACAATAAGATTATTAGTATTGGAGTTACGCGGCGTGTGTGTTGGTCCTATCGACCTTATTTTATTAGTCGACGAGGTCGGTTGCTACGATCACGATCGGACCGATGGATGCGCTCGTGTATTAGTAGACAGATAAGTGCTTTGAATTATTTACCGACACGACCTAGCGGACTACGCGATGCGCACAGGATGCCCAAAACCAACACTTGGCGTAACCGGCCGGTTTTTGGGAGCACAGGGCTAGAGTGGGTCCTTCCCACTCACCTACTGTAAAGCGCTCCTTGCAGAGCTACTCTGGACAAGGGTTAGTATTTAACGATAATATGTAATTTATTTAGATTGGTTATGATAAGCACGCGTGACACGTGTAACCCGCGGGACGTACGCACACGACGACGCTGTGATGTACTTCCAGAACCTTTGAAAGTAGACGATGACACACATGCATGCGGACGCCGCGTGAAAAAACTACAAATCTACTTACTGTAACAAAAATCGTCTCGAGATAGGACAATCCAACGCTTACAGCACAAAGGCCTTTTCGCGTGGGTGTCGGCCCTACGGCATAAGTTTTTTTTATTAATCGACGCGAGGAGAATTACTCCGTTTATACTCGGTCGCGCACTGGGCACATACACATACACACATAGGTAGATCGGGCACCGGTGCACCTCTGGGTCTTGCTGCGGTTGAGTCACGTGTGGCTGACCGGGGTGTCTACTGGGTCCATGATATGGTGCGTGGCCGGGTTATATAAAATACTTAATATAAGCTGCTGCGCTGGGACGTCAAAGTCCGCCCATCCTCTCGGATCCCGGGTGTGTCAATCAAAGATCTATAGTCCTTGAGGTCCAGGGAGAGAGTGAATTCTTTGAAATTTCTGTTATCGGATTGAAAAGCTGAGAGCAAGCGCTTCAAACGAGTATAATAATGCCTATATTCGGATGAACGACAGAGAAGATACAGAGGTTCAAAGTTGACGTAGCAAAAATAAGGAAATTTCTCGAAAATGACCAAAGAATGTTTGGAATCAAATATCTCGAAGGCGGTTAATCCTACCGGAATTTGCTCTATTGCACTGAAAAGCTGAAAGCGAGAGCTTTAAAACGACTCTAATGATGCCTATATTCGGATGAACGATAGAGAAGCTAGGAAGGTTCAAAGTTGACCTAGCAAAATTAGGGAAATTTCCTGAAAATGACTAATGAATGTTGCAATCAAATATCTCAAAGGCGGTTAATCCTACCGGAATTTGCTCTATTGCACTGAAAAACTGAGGGCGAGAGCTTTAAAACGACTCTAATGATGCCTATATTCGGATGAACGATAGAGAAGCTAGAGAGGTTCAAAGTTGACCTAGCAGAAATAAGGAAATTTCTCGAAAATGACCAAAGAATGTTTGGAATCAAATATCTCGAAGGCGGTTAATCCTACCGGAATTTGCTCTATTGCACTGAAAAGCTGAAAGCGAGAGCTTTAAAACGACTCTAATGATGCCTATATTCGGATGAACGATAGAGAAGCTAGGAAGGTTCAAAGTTGACCTAGCAAAATTAGGGAAATTTCCTGAAAATGACTAATGAATGTTTGGAATCAAATATCTCAAAGGCGGTTAATCCTACCGGAATTTGCTCTATTGCACTGAAAAACTGAGGGCGAGAGCTTTAAAACGACTCTAATGATGCCTATATTCGGATGAACGATAGAGAAGCTAGAGAGGTTCAAAGTTGACCTAGCAGAAATAAGGAAATTTCTCGAAAATGAACAAAGAATGTTTGGAATCAAATATCTCGAAGGCGGTTAATCCTACCGGAATTTGCTCTATTGCACTGAAAAGCTGAAAGCGAGAGCTTTAAAACGACTCTAATGATGCCTATATTCGGATGAACGATAGAGAAGCTAGAGAGGTTCAAAGTTGACATAGCAGAAATAAGGAAATTTCTCGAAAATGACCAAAGAATGTTTGAAATCAAATATCTCGAAGGCGGTTAATCCTACCGGAATTTGCTCTATTGCACTGAAAAGCTAAGAGCGAGAGCTTTAAAACGACTCTAATGATGCCTATATTCGGATGAACGATAGAGAAGCTAGAGAGGTCCAAAGTTGACCTAGCAGAAATAAGGAAATTTTCGGAAAATGACGAAACGATGTTTGGAAGCAAATATCTCGAAGGCGGATGATCCTGTCGAAATTTACGCCATCGCATTAAAAAGCTGAGAGCGCGAGCTTTAAAATGAGTATAATAATGCCTATTTTCGGACGAACGATAGAGAAGCTAGAGAGGTGCAAATTTGACCTAGCTAAAATAGGGAAATTTCCCGAAAATGACCAAACAATGTTTGGAAGATATCCTAACCCCATTTTCTTACGCCACAACAAATTTTTCGATCCATTGATTAAGGCCGGATTTTATGTTTTACCAAAAGTCGCCCGGAACACGGTTAAAACGACGGTTGAATGTGGGCATTACCTGGATTTCCGATATACGTTTGTATTTCTTTGGTATAATCGACAAAAGATCCCGGTTCTTTTTAGGCCGCAACAAAGCTTACTTCCCAAGAAGTAAGCCCATGTCTTATTTTTTACCCAGTGTTACCCGAAGCACTGTCAAAATGGCGGACAAACATGCGCTAAACTTCCATTTTCCGCATATGATCATGTATCCTTCGTTCAATATCAAAAAGATTCCAGTTTCTTTTACGACATAACAAAAGTTGCGATCCAGGTAGTATGGCCGTATTTAATTTTTGACCCAAAATTTCCTGAAACAGGGTTAAAATGGTGGTTGAAAGTCGTCATTACCTGGATTTCCGATATATGATTGTATTTCTTTGGGATCATATAGAAAAGATCCCAGTTTTTTTCGCCATAGCATAGTACACTTTCTTACTTATTACATTTTTTCTCGTTTTTTATAATTTAATTTGATTAAAATTATTATTCACGGTTTATTCATTGTTTATTACAATCCTCGATAGTTTTTTAAGTAGATTAAAAGCTTTACTTATAGAGAAAAAATTATCCCTTCAGTTGTTCACCCTTATGAAACACGAGCGGTAATGTTTCAGGCGAGCGCGAAGCGTGAGCGGCAATGGATCATGCGAGCTTGAAACACAAGCTACGTGTGGTTGTAACGCGCGATTGAAGGACAAGCCGCTAGTTTTACACGCTAGTTTGACGCTATAACAAAGCTCACTGTAAGTATGAATCCTACAGATTTATGCGGAAATCTACGGAGAGTTGGACACTTTTTGTCCGAAGAGTCAGTGAGTAATTTTGCACTCGTTCTGAGAAACAAAAAAAGAAAACTGACCGTAATACATCGGCGTCCTATGGCTATAAACAGTTACGGGCCAAAAACTGAAAAATAATACGCTAGCTTTTGCGCGCCTTTTTCACTTTCCTAAAAGTTTAAGAGCAGGCCGTATGTTAAATGAAATTTCCAATCAACTAAAATAAAGTACTTGAAAATATCTTTTATTTCGATATATATTTGCCTAAATCGGATGCACTAATCAAAATTTACAAAAGACAACGAACTTTAATTCTGGTTTTTAAAAAATATTCGATTTTCCCTTTTTTTCTTAAAATCCTTTTAAGGGGTTATGCCTGAGTTAAACCTGAAAAAAACAATTTATCAATTAATAGGTAATTAAAAATTATTTATAATGAATATAAAAAAAATTTTGTTTCCTAATGAAAATATACATATTAATAGTAAATTTCAATATTTTTAAAAAATTATTTATGCATACTTACTATGTAAATAGTTCCATGTATGCAGTACTAAATTTCTGCATATTTTTTCCTTTGCCGCATGAATTTTCAAGTTCTGGTTGATGAATTATTTCCAAACTGGATGGAAAATCTTCTAAATTGCCTTCTCCTCAGCTTGAACGCAGGAAATTACTGAAAAATAAAAATTTTTAATTTTAGCAACGTATAAGTTATAATATATGTAATTATAGTGAATGTTACGTATGTTTAGATACATAACATTCACTTTTGACTTATCTTTGCAAATTCTGTTCCGTTCAAGCAGTGAAGAAAGGCCTCCTGGAGTTCTCCAAAAAATTTCAGGTTGATTGGTCCATTGGTTCTTGAGAAATCATGCGGTAACTGAGCTAAGATGAGAAAAATTCAAAACTTGAGAAAAAAGCATTTAAAGTTTAACTTGACATTTAATGATATAAAATATACTTACAATTTTTCTTCACACCTGGACCTTATTTAAGTCAAAGATATACGTATCCTGGTCATCTTTGTCAAGTTTGAGGATAATCCAAAAATTTTATTCGTGTCCAGTCCTCTGAAATGAAACAAAATGAAAAATCATTAAAAAAAGTAATTTTTCTAAATTTGAAACATTTTTATAATTAAGCTATAAAAATGCTTTTATTGTAAATAAATAAGTTTCTATACTTACATGTGATGAACAGAAGAGTAGAACTATCATCATCATATCAAGTTCATGATAGACTGTTTTCTACAGAGCTGATGCTGTGACATGTGTGATGTGTGTGTGAAAAGTGTTTAATGAAAAAAATTAAAAAAAAAGGAAAACAAAAGTGAAAAAAACAGAAAAAAATTGTGAATGTGTTTCAGTGTTTTTTAGTGTTTGTGTTGTAAATTATGTTGTTTGTTTACAAGTGAGGTTGTGTATGGTGTATAAGTATTTGGTTATGTGTGTAATGTGTGTATGTGTGTTTAATAAGCACCAGCTCTGTAGAAGTCATCATCCTGATGACTTCTCTTTCTTTTGGCTCGTCGTGCTTCAAGTGTTGAGTGTAGTCATAAGCGTTACTTTGTTTTCCAACTTTTCTGCTGGAGTCGATGAAAGCAACTGCGTTACATGATGTACAGGTGATGGATAGCTTGCTACCAAGACCTCGTACATCAACTTCATCAAATTTGATGCATCCGCCACAAGCTTTACAAGCCAGAAACTCCTGTAATCCTGGCAGAAGCAAAGAAATGTCAAAGATTCTATTCTGAATTCCACTCGGTTCTACATAAATTGATTTTAATTTTTGTCTAGACCTAGACACAGGAATTTCTGGCGGTACTGATGTTGAGGTACCTGGTAAAACTTGCGCAGCAGATCTTGAACTCCATTCCCTGGACGTTGAAGGAACTGTATCAGGCGTAGGTAATGCTGAAGTGATTGGTGTTGCTCGTTCTTGTTGTATAGATGTTGATGCTGATGCTGGTGCTGGTGCTGTTGTCGAAACTTCCCATTGCTGTTTTTGATGAAAAATCTTGGGTCTTCTCTTTCTTCTCTTTCTTCTCTTTCTTCTTCCAAATCTTCTTTTTCTGTCAGATGATCCTGAAACTCTATATCTTGAGTCTGGACTCATCTTGATCACAAATCACTCTCACTTACTCTACTTTTTAACCACAAATGCTATCAATATTATAAAATAAATTATTTAATAATATTGAGCAATGCAGAATAAAAGTTGATATGAAAATTCAAAGCAAGTGTTTTTGCGCTCTTGAATTCTCAATCATACGGTAAAACAGGTTACTAGATGAATAGCCATTTCGAAAGAATATCGCGCGGCCCCGTCGGTAAGCGCCAAATTCAAAATTCGTTTTTTGCATAATTTTATTCATTGACGAATATTTGCGTCTAATTAATTTTTTATAAAGCATAATAAATAATCAAATGCTTTTTTAAAAATAAATTGTTAATTTAAATAAACAAAAAAGAGGAAAATGTGGAAATAAGCAATTTGCAAATTTTTAATATTGCATAATTTTGCTCATTTTATTAATATCTTTTAACGGATTTTAATTGCATAATAGATATTTTTATTGTATTTTACATACAAATATTATGCATGAGAAGCATTAAAAGCTCGAAAAATAATCATGTTCAGTAACACAGCACTGACAAATAAAAACGCGAAAATAACGATTTTTTAAAAATAAGCTATTCGCACGCCTTCAGTTTTTGGTCTGTAGCTTTCTACCCAATTTTTTTTGGGCAAAAGGGACTTCAGCATCGTATTCTACAGACAATTTCCTATGAAAAAAGTCAATAAAAAAAAAATCGATTTTTTGACGACTTTAACTCAGGCATAACCCCTTAACTTTTGATCCAAGCATTCGTTTGCAACGTATAGAATGTCAAATTAAAGGTCTTTCTTGTACTTTTTAATTACTTAAAGCGTTTTTTCTTTTCGCTTATGGTAAGCTATGCATATATGCTTTACAAAAGATCGTTTTTTGAAAGCATACATATAACACACTACGTAATAAATTTAAAACTTAGATTAATTAGCACACAAGTAGAAGAAAAGAGCTTTAAAACGTTGAAAACACACGACTGGATCAAAATTGAGCAAGATTTGAAGAAACGTAAAATTCTCTGGATTTTAGCAAGTATTTACATGGAAGAAAGCGTTAAAATAATCGTTTTTTTCTTTTTATTTAAAACCTCATGATTTGCTATCCAATTCATCATTTTTGAAGTTTAACATCTTATAGCTCTTTTCTTCTACTTTTACATTAATTTACTAAAGTTTAAAGTGTAAAGTAAGTTTTATTTACGCTGTAAGCCAAAATGCAACACTGCTTGGATATCATCATTCAGTAAACCGATCAATTCGGTAAGTCTTCTTGACGATATTGGCATTGTGCGCATGCTTGCTCTCTTAAGGTCGAATAGTTAAAATTTCACTACTACTGGTAGTGAATTTATATACACAAACTAAACAATGAAAATTTTACTGCCTAATTAGTGAAAATTTTATAACTACTGTTTGAAACAGTGACTATTCACTCCCTAACAAAGTGATTTTTCTTGTAACTATTTTAGCTTTTGAATATTCACTATTCATCAAGTGTAGTGAATATTTTGTAGTGATGAACACGCTCACTAACGACTAGTGAATATTGACTTTGCAAAACAGTGCTTTAGCAACATGTTTTTCTTTGATTTCACAGTGAGCAATCACTGTGCTCTGAGTGACACTTCACTAAAGGTTTAATGAATATTAACTTTGCAAAATGCGTGGGAAATCACTACTCTCTTAGTGAGGCTTCACTAAAAATTTTATGAATATTGACTTGGTAAAATAGTGCTTTTAGAACCCATATGTTTGTAATGTCATCGTCCGCAATCACTACCCTCTTAGTGACAACTCACTCAGATTTTTAACTAATTAATTAGTGAATATTCACTGATAAAAAGAACTATTTTTGGACTTATAATTTTTTACAATCAGAAGTGCTATTCACTGCTTTTGCAGTTAATTATTTTTATGTGAGAAAATTGATAAATTTACAGCCGCTGCAAGTGCTCCATTAATGTTTTAAGTGTCAAGCCAATTGTTAACAAGTATCTACACCATTTTATTGGTACAACCAATTTTATACGACTATGTTTTTATTCCTGGTGTGTCTAAGTATGTGAGTGCGTCTCTGTGTGTAATGTATACACACACACGCGCACGCACGCACGCATGCACACGCACACACGCATGCACACGCACAAACGCACACACACACAAACGCACACACACGCACACACACATATACACACACCACACACACACGCATACTCACACATACACACACACAAACACACCACACACACACATATACACATACACACACACAAACACACCACACACACACATATACACATACACACACCACACACATACACACACCACACACAAACACACGCACAAACACACACACACGCACACACACACATACACATACACACACCACGCACAAACACGCACACACACACATACACATACACACACCACGCACAAACACGCACACACCACACACAAACACACACACACGCATACACACACACATACACACACAAATACACATACACACACCACACACACGCACACACACACAAACACACGCACACACACATACACACACACCACACAGAAACACACACACACACCAGCCACACACACACATCACACACACACACACAAACACACACACATACACACCACACACACACAAAAACACACGCACACACATACACACACACCACACACACACACACAAACACACACACGCGCACACACACATACACACACCACACACATACACACACGCTCGTGCGCACGTATAGAATATAGTGTGTGTGTGTGTGTGTGGGTCTCGTGCGTGCGTGCGTGCGTGCGTGTGTGTGTGTGTGTGTTTGCGTGTGGCTGGTGTGTGTGTGTGTTTCTGTGTGGTGTGTGTGTATGTGTGTGTGTGTATGTGTATATGTGTATATACAGGGTGTCCAAAAAGTATCGAAACACGCCTAAAAAGTTTTCAGAGAACATATTTTTGACCTGGGTCAAGGTCATTTCCGTAGTAACTTTTGACGGTCGATCTAATGGTGACCTTGGATTTGACCTTGGACCTTGCCATCAAGGTCATTTCAAAGTCACTATGATTTGTTTAAATGGGAACACCCTATTTTGACATCGGCAAACGAAAGAGCGGAAAATTTTACGTTCAGATATGTATTAAGGTCCAAGGTCAAGGTCACCTGTGAAGGTCGTAGCAAGGTCAAATTGTATTTGCAGGGAATTCTTGCAGAATTAGCAGTCAGAAGAAAGGTAGATGACCTATGTTTAGCGTTACCCAGGAACAACGACGTGGACGTAATAGGATAATGTTCCCTTTGGGGTGCTTGATTAACGTGAGTCCCCTTGCCTCTCACGATGGGGTGCTTGTTTTACGTAAGTCCCCTTGCCTCTCACGATGGGGTGCTTGTTTTACGTGAGTCCCCTTGCCTCTCACTTTAAATATTTAGCGTAAATGCTCGAATTGTTCACCATTCACTTCTTGACAGTAAGCTAATCGATGGTAAAAAGCATTAACAACATTTTCTATCGCTTCAGGACTAATATTTGCTGATTCTAATTCAATCCTCTCTCGTAGCTCGACTAAATTTGTGGGCTTTGTTTTGTATACTCGATCTTTTAAATAGCCCCAGTAAAAATAATCAAGAGGTGTCAAATCAGGTGATCTGGCTGGCCATTCAATTGTGCCAGCTTGGTTGGTGCCAGAGTTGGTTTTTAGTTTAGCACTATAAAGGACTTCATGAGGCCCGGTTAAGGCTCAAATAAATAATTTTTTTCAATGCATCAAAAAAATAAGTTTTAATTTATTTAGGGGGGTTTTCGGGGTCGCGGAGTAGGAGTTTTGGATCGAATTTCAGTTTGGCACAATGAAGGACTTAATAAAGCCCGGTTAAGGTCAAAATACACAATTCATTTAAATGTAACAAAAAAAAGTTTTAGTTCATAAAGTGGGTTTTTAGGGCCTTTGACCTTGCTACGACCTTCACAGGTGACCTTGACCTTGGACCTTAATACATATCTGAACGTAAAATTTTCCGCTCTTTCGATTGCCGATGTCAAAATAGGGTGTTCCCATTTAAAAAAATCATAGTGACCTTGAAATGACATTGATGGCAAGGTCCACGGTCAAATCCAAGGTCACCATTAGATCGAGCGTCAAAAGTTACTACGGAAATGACCTTGACCCAGGTCAAAAATATGTTCTCTGAAAACTTTATAGGCGTGTTTCGATACTTTTTGGACACCCTGTATATGTATATATAATATATATAAATTACGTATACATATTATAATAACACATTATATATACATATTATAATAACACTCAGGTAAGCATACTACAAATTTACATTTATACGTGAAAATTAACATATGTTTATTTGTAATAATTAAATTATTTTTGTTTGAAAAATCTCGTTGGGTATTTATACGTATAAATATATATTCTGATTTATACTGTTGAAAGCCGTCGATCGTATATTGGCTATTGATAATAAAGGAATTTTCCTGTTGTAATCCATAGACCCATTATAACGCTGACGCATGCGCACGACTGTCTCCCACCAGCTCTCACTCTAGCTGTTCCGCATTGGTACAGTCGCAGTAATCCCCAAGCCAATAGCCAGGCTTCCATTCGACGGCCTTGACGACATCGATCAGGATCGCTCAGCATCGCAGAGACGCGCAGTTGTGAGTGTTATAATTCATTATTTAACAATATTTTTATATGCAAGACGACAGATGTTTATATATTTGAGCACGAAGCCAGCACGCGAGTTGGCCACGCGTTTGACAAATTAATTTTTGGTTACAGAAGTTTAACATTATGTATGTTAAAATTAATGTTAATTTCAATAATCATTTTTCATTTTCATAAATCTTTAAATGAAATAATTGAATGTTGTCGCTTATCAAGTAAATTTTTAGAATATAATTTCATCGCATTGTGCCGAGCCGAGAATGCTCAAATTTTCTTCTCTCTCTCTCTCTCTTTCTCTCATTCTCTCTCTCGCTCTCTCTCTCTCTCTCGCACTCTCTCGCGCTCTCTCTCGCTCTCTGTTCCCACCGCGTTATTTTTCGACCTTCGAGCATGGGAGAGACAAAAGTTGCGGAATTTCAGTTTGTTTGCAGAGATAAATTTACGTTTTTCGACACAAATTGGAGCTATGAACGGTCTACTTCTCTACAAAAGCAACATCAACGCTCGGATCAAGTACATGTATATGCATAATCATCAGTATAGTATACATACCTCACCAGACTCAGATCAATCATAGATCCATGTATAATTTAATGTATTATAATAAAATATATTATTAAAAAGATTTTTTTACCATTACGTAATACCATTATTCTTTTTTTAGAAAACTATTTGTTATAGTGTATTTGTAATTTTAACTTTTCAGATTAGCTCATTTCCTCTATTTATAAGATGTATATACACTACTGTAGAAAGTACATATACGCTATTTGTATTGTGTATTTACATCGTTCACTTTTGCAATAAGTGGTTTTTTCAGTGAAATATATTAGCGCAACACACTATTCAAATTAGTTCATTAACACTACGTAGGAGTGTATATACACTATTTAAGAGAGTTCATTCACACTATTTCATTTAGTTGATTTATTTCACTTTTTCCTATATTGAATATTGACTACAAGTAAGTCGCTCAGTCTGCACTGATTCAAATAGTTAATATACACTGACTATCAGTGAATATTCACTATTTGACCCTAAGAGAGTGTGGTAATGCTGCCTCCCCCGTCCCCCCTACGGATCGTTGAAATCTCGACGAGAGGTAGAGATTAGATTATTTTTTGGGTTTTGCATGCGCGTCTGGCTTCGCTGCTGTGCTTTATCGCTGGTCCATGCGAAGGACAGGGGCAAGAGACTCAGCGCTTTCTTTGGCAGGAGGGGGGAGGGGGGCAGTATAGCTGCGAGATAGATAGAAAACGCCTCGGAGTTTTCGATTATTGAATGTTCGCGGGAGCAATATGCTTTTCATTCTAATTTTCTTTGGTGAATTCTACAATGAATAAGCTTACAACATGTACGCGATTGAGCAGATGCTAGAGAGGCGGTCACGGCATCGTTGAATTGTTTATTGTGAAATTTTCGAAAATCTTTCCTTTTTGTGCATGACTAGTGTGACACGGATCCCGTCAATCGCTGCTCGTCTGGACACCACACGATGAAGACCAAAAAGTCTTACACTCGGTGGTGTTTCCAGAGCCAACGGACGCGCAGACAGAAAAGGTAGAGACGGAGGACGGCGCAGCGCCGCAAGCAGCCTGCCGCCGCGCAGCAGTATCACGACGTGAGAGCAAGAAAGAGGAGAACTCAGCGCCGCATCGAGTCAGCGAGAGCAAGAGAGAGAGGACGTAGTATGCAAGACATGAGGCGAACGCGCGCGGGCGACTGCCGCCATGTTGGTGAGCGAGAAAGCGAGAACGTGCGCGAGAAGGATAAAGAATGATTGAAGGAGAATAATTAAGATGCATCTCTTCGAGCCACTTAGATAACTTTATTTAAAATAACGCCGATGTTTCGAACCGTTACGGCTCCTCTTCAGGGTTACAACCCAAATTTACAAATCATCAGATATAAAAAATAATAAATAATTAATTACAAAATTACATCGTTACCTTATTTAATACAAAAGTCAATTATTATTCACATACTGCTGGAAGTTAATATTGAACCGGTCAGCAATCTAAATTAACAATATTTTCAAAATTCAACAACCAATATTTTACAAAAAATTACGAAATTCAAATATTTAAAAAGCAGCCTTACGAAGACAATGACTAACAATATATAAATACCGGTGCCGCCAAAAATATTATTTCTAAATTAAAATCTAGTCCTAACAGTTAGTTCATGGTGTCAATTTTTTTCACATAAATAGTGAGCCTGTGATATGCGGCATACAGCATGCGAGAAGAGGCGGCATACCGCTCCGCGCTCTCTAACATATCCAACATGTGTTCATACAAATAAACTCAGATATACGTACAGAAACTATCCAGCATAGCTTCATTTGTTTTTGGTACTCATATATACATGCAAAAAGTGAGCTGTCTCGGGACAGCTGACAGATGTGAAACATCGAATTTGATAATGATTGAAAGAAGTTTATCGTAAATGAAGAAAATGAATAAAAATAAAAATTAGAACAATAAAAAATAAAAGTCTGAACAATATTCAAGGAAGTATTAGAATATTTAACGCACTTGATCGTTTTATAGTTAGACGCGGATAACGTATGCGCTTAGGAAAATCTGGGTTTAAACTAATATGTACAGTAATTGATATTGCAGCGCTATGTAGCTTAAAAATTTTACGATAATAATTGAATTCTTTCAAATCTGTGGGGTAAATTGCTACTCGTGTATGGGTTAAAACTGTTCGCGCGGCACTAGACGTGACGCACGCATGCATGCACACACACGCGCATTAAGTACTAAGGACTAGGAGGAAACGAAATATAGGAAAACCCGTGAGAGCGAGTAAGAAGCATAGGAAAATACATAAGAGCGACAGAGACAGACTTTCCGTCCCTCAATTTTCTCTCGTTCCTCGCTCTCTGGCCGACTCTTTTTTTTTGCCCTGACTATCAATGGGCCTGACCTTTTTTTCTGTCGTCCGCCGAATCTCGAAGGTTAGCATCCGACAGAGTCGAAGTCGAGAGAAAATTGGGGGAGGGAAAGCCTGTCTCTGTCGCACTTATGGATTTTCTTAATTTCCTATGCTTTACTGCTATACTGTGCTATACTACTAGCAGCCACAGCCGGGAAGAGAGGACTCGGCACGCGACAAGCTTGCTGCATGCGGAGGCGAAGTGGGGGGTTAGAACGTTTTGCCAGATGTTGGGATTTTTTTGGTCGGAATTTTCTTTTGTTTTCAACTACGGTTTCACTCCTCAAGGCGCGCCTATAGATGTTTCACATCAATAAAGCATATGTGGTGGTACGCGTACATCATGCTGTGTAATAATAGTACTAGCAAGATCCACCTCGCTCCTATCGTCGCTCGGTTACAAGAGAACATTGCGTTAACACATTTAATTTTCAAATTTAATTTTTATTATTGTTATAGATTTGTTACATCTTAATATAATATATTATCATTTTAATTTTAATTTTAGTTTTGTAACATACTTATACTACATTATGTAATATAGTAAAGAAAATTGAAATGTAATTTTAATTATTAAATTAAATTAATGTTTTTATTTAGCGAAAAAATGTAGAATATTAAACTGTGTGACGGTCAGCCGTCAGCCCCAGCTCGCCTGGACACCATCGGAGCCGCGCTAATGAAAAAAGCATATACTAAGACCCGGTGGTGTTTACAGGAAAACCGGGCAGAGATGAGAGCGAGAGAGAGAGAAAATACGGCCGGAGCAGCAGGGAAAAGCAGCGCCACGACACAGCTGAGTAGAAGCCACGCTCAGCGCGAAGCATGCGCGGCGCCGCACGAGACAGAGAGAGAGAGAAGCACAACGAGCGCCACAGCGAGAGAGCGGCAGAGAGAGGGAAGCCGCGCGAGAGCGAGCGAGAGCGAAGATAGCGGCGACAGCTGAGAGCGCAGCACGGCGAGCGAAGGCCATGTTGGCGAGCGCTGTAAAGAGAATGAGAGCGAGCGAGAGCGAGATAGACAGAGACAGAGAACATTTAATGTGAGCGTAGAAAGTGGAGGCACGCGACGAGCCTCGGACGTTATTGGCGACGAGTGGAGGGCTGCGGCTCGGTCCACAGAGGTACGCGAGCGAAATATTGTAGAGAAATATTGTAAGAGGAATATCAGGCGGAAAAATGTACAGTCGAATACGGCTACAGCCAGACAAGGCGAATTAATGAATGTGAATTTCGCGCGCGAGGATACTTATTAGTTGAGAGGGCGCTAGAAAAAAAATGTGCTATATGAGGCTATCACGTGATATCGCGTGAGCAGGAAAGGACAGTTAGGAAACACATGCGTAAGAAAGAGACAGAGAGAGACGCCGCGGTCGCAACGGCCGCGCAACAGCCAGTATCCAGTAAGCAGCAGGTAAAACCGGACGCACTCCAGGACAGCTATTTCCCTCCGCATTTACACGACAACACCTCCAGCGATTAAACTGTCGAGGTTCGCATCGCGAAGTATTTCTGTGCCGCGCGATTTTCAGAGAACGAGGCATCATCCGAACGAGAGGACGAGCAGTCAGCCGGATTTACAGCCAGGTAGACGCTTACCTTATTCTAAGTGCGTGTTCCCCGCGTCGGCCGGACATTGCCGCCAGAGCGTGCCTCCCGCACGCGAGCCCTCCAACATTTCTTATTTATTTTATTAATAAATGCCAGGCCGTCCAATCCGATATAGTGCGTGTGTTTATTTATCGAGCCCCCCCGCCTATCCTTCTTCCAAATATCCGCGGCCGCGAGATACAAGTCTGTGTACCGCTGAGCAGCCGGCAAAGCGGTTGATGAACCAGGCGCCCACATCAAATTAAAAACTGGCAAATTTCAAATAAGGTTCATCCGGCAGCCCGATAATAGGGTGCGACCACGTTGAGCTCTCGACGGCCTCCCCGAGAGAGCATAAAAACTACAACGTCACAACTGATGAAGTTAAAATTAATCTGCTACAGCTTTTACGTGGTAACATATTGTGCCGTTGAGCGACACTACTATGCTCATACGTTTTTGGACTGTAATAGTTAATGTAGACGGAGCTTAGACTGTAGTAGCATATGTGTTTACATTTTATTGCATATACAGCTTATTATTTTCAATGATACGAAGACAATTTCCAATTAGGCTTGCACATGCTATGACAATAAATAAAGCCCAGGGACAATCGTTTAAAAAAGTTGGATTATATTTACCATCCTCAGTATTCTCTCATGGACAGTTATATGTAGCATTATCAAGGGCAATCAATTCTAAATATTTAAAAGTGTTTATCAATAAAAAAAATAAAATTAAAAATGAGAAAAAAATAAACAAAGGGAAGGGTGGATAGTATGAAGGGGAAGGGTGACCAGCATTAAGGGGAACGGTGGCCAGCTAAATGGGCCAGTACAGGGTAGACAGGCTTATAAAACCGCGCTTCGCGCGGGTGGGCCCAAAATGAAGTTGTGACCTTGAGGTATAAGATAATGAATATCTGAACAAAGTATTGGAAAGGTCTGGTTTTTAGCTTCAAGGGGTTATGACAGGGTTAAAATTTACAAAAAATCGATTTTTTTTTATTTGCGTTTTCTATAGGAAATTGACCATAGAATAAGCTACAGAAACCCGTTTTTCAATATAACATTTTTTAAAAAGTTATCAACAAGATACTAAAAAAAACATGATTTTTAAAAATCGTATATTTTATTCTGAAATTACGATTTCATGTTTTATAAAAGCATACAACTATATTGCTATATATATGTATACTATATAAATCAATGCATTCATTGTTTATTGTTAAAACATGACCACCATAAAAACACCATAAAATCCCATAGATAAAAGAAAAGCTATATAAAAACGTACTCGTTGTATTGAAGGACTCTCTACATGAAAGTGTCGAATAATACCATAAAAACACCATAGAAAACCCATAAACCCCATGCTTTGTTGAGTTGAAAGCTGAGTATATTATATACGTATATGCTAATATATATTGTATTGGATTGATATTCTTTATCCAACCAAAATCGCGTCTTCCTTAAGTATATTCATAAGTATAT
The DNA here is from genome assembly GCA_018906965.1 of Philotrypesis tridentata. NCBI lineage: Eukaryota > Metazoa > Arthropoda > Insecta > Hymenoptera > Pteromalidae > Philotrypesis > Philotrypesis tridentata. The sequence goes on from JACCIB010000262.1 coordinate 48,616, forward strand.
CGACGGCTGAGATCAAAAGGCTGCTTATTCAGAGTCCGCCTGAAGACGCTGCTTATTCAGAGTCCGCTTGAAGAAGCTGCTTATTCAGAGTCCGCTTGAAGAAGCTGCTTATTCAGAGTCCAGTTGAATAAGCTGGTTATTCAGAGTTCGATTGAAGAAGCTGCTAATTCAGAGTCCGCTTGAAGAAGCTGATTATTCAGAGTCCGCTTGAAGAAGCTGCTTATTCAGAGTCCGGTTGAAGAAGCTGCTTATTCAAAAAGACATTTTTTTTTAATTTTGTAGTGGCAACCCTGCGAGTATTTAAAATCTGCTTTACGGCGGAAACGAGCAGTGACAAAAATCGGAAAAATTCGGAAAAATTCGGGAAAAATTCGTGAAAATCGAAAAAAATTAGAAAATCGTAAATATGCGTAAAATTCGGAGAAAATTCGTAAAAATCGTAAAAAATAGAAAAATTTGAAAGAGTCAGGAAAAATTTGGAAAAAATCAGAAATAATAGGAGAGGTGGGAAATTTGAAAAAAGAATGAAAAAAAATCGATACGGTTTGGAAACATTTAAAAAATCGATAAAATTTTTATAAGTATTATCAAAATTGTATATTGGGTACAATAATAATTATATGTAATATTTTTACCATAACAATTTTGTGCGTGTGCGTGTGCGTATATATATATATGCATACACACACGCACACGCACACAAAATTGTTATCATTAATTCGATTTTTTTTCATTTTTTTTCAAATTTCCCCCCTCTCCTATTATTTCTGATTTTTTCCAAAATTTTCCTGACTTTACCAAATTTTTCGATTTTTTCACGATTTTTCCGAATTCGATCCGATTCCCTGGTAGAAATTCAAATATCTAAAATGACCTATAAACTAGAAAATAGCTATGAGAAATACTCGGTTCCTAACTTACGATGAAACACGTTTTCTCCCATTATTTGAGCATTTCATGGAATACTCATAACCTCCAAATCATTACACTAATTTTACTGCATTTATTGTACGCTAAATACAGGGAGGTGTACGTATTTCAGTCAGTTTCGATAGAATGTATGGAATAAACAAGCGTTTGAAGCTGTAAATACGAAGATTACTAAGATATTTATGATTTACTTAATTTTACAATTTTTCGATCGGTTACATTAGGCCAATCAAATTAACATTTTTCCGCGCAAAAATTCTAAACAGCAATATTATTGGCTTAAACCATTCGAAAGAGTATGTACATTATTAATCCGAGTACGCAAACAGCTGAATTTGTACAGCAAATTCGCTATAAACAATTAAAGTCGAAATTTCGCATTTTTTTGGTTATTCCTCTGCGTATTGAAAAGTATTGATGGCAGAGAAAAAAGTTTCAAATAAAAGTTATTTTTTATGAAATTTTACATAAAAATGTCAGCGGTGGCATATGTCTATCTCTAATAGTTTAGTTGTAAATTGGCGTACTTAATAAGTAGCATAAGCGTGCAAAATCCGAATTCTCTATCTACTATAGTTTTTGTGCAATAAGGACCGAAAGTTGAAAAAGTTGTTATTTTCAAAGTGCTGGCAAAACGTGAAAAATTATCTTAAATAGTTCAACTTGTACGTTCTCTAGAAGAGTTATTACAGAGAAGAGTTATTATTATAAAGAGTTATAAGAGATGTTCAACTTTGTACGTCCCCTAAAAGAGTTATATTTCAATATACTACTTTGCAACAATTTTTTGAAAAAAAGGCCTGATTTAACCCTTTCTCTCTAATTATCTAAGCTTCTATTAACCGTACGGAGCTTCTGAATAGCGCATTTGCTTTGTAATTTTATACTGCACAATTTTTCTCTCTTGTTGTTTTATCCCTACTCCCGTATTTTTCGATTTCTAAGCGAAAAATAAAAAAAAATGACTCTTTAGCGCCTTTTTTAAGTTTATAACAAATGCACAGTGTATCATTTATAACCGAATGGCATAGGTCCCTACATATATTTTTGACCTTGAAGGAAGAAATCTCTATTACTTGGCCCTTCCGAATTTCGAACGGCGAGCTCGGCGCCGAGTGCGGCTACCCCCACTCCTCCGGCCACGGCGCCGACGGATGAAATCTAAGAAACACTTTTTTGCAGCTGCTTATTGCTTGTCAAAAAGCTTGCTTAAGAGTAAGATCAATAGTTTTACTGTAAAGTTCAAATCTTGAACTTCAGGAATTGAACTTCAAAATATGGAAAATCACCTTTTGTTATAGCGTTATTGTACATTGAAAAAAAAACGTATCTCGGTTCCTATTGGTCGTACTAAGTCCATCTGGGGCTTAAAATTTCGATAAAAATCCCACCTTTTTTACAGCGAATTAATTAATTACGTACTTTATAAACATTTGCTCCCCAGGACGCCCCTAATAAAAATTTCGCAGTTTGTAAAGTAGTATATTGAAATATAACTCTTCTAGAGTACGTAAAAAAAGTTAAACTATTTGAGATAATTTTTCACGTTTTGCCAGCACTTTGAAAATAACAACTTTTTCAACTTTCGGTCCTTATTGCACAAAAACTATAGTGGAAAGAGAATTCGGATTTTGCACGCTTATGGTACTTATTAAGTACTACCTTGTCATAGAATAAAGGAAACGTAACAGAACTTGTTCAATAATTATAAATAACTTTCGATTTTGGCAGGATTCGCGTTCATTGCCAATTTACAACTAAACTATTAGAGATAGACATATGCCACTGCTGACATTTTTGTGTAAAATTTCATAAAAAACAACTTTTATTTGAAACTTTTTTCTCTGCCATCAATACTTTTCAATACGCAGAGGAATAACCAAAAAAATGCGAAATTTCGACTTTAATTGTTTATTGTATTTAGATGAGTGTGTATACACTATCTAATATGATTTTATCCCTCGGTAGTTTGTTATAATTCTTTTGTTGTTATTATCGATCCCTCCGAGGCAATGGTTTTGAAAGGGTTTTTAAAAAAAAATTAAAACTCCTTTCTTTTAAAAAACGACGTTTCGGCGATCATTGTCGCCCTCATCAGGAAAAATATTGGAGCACATTTGATTTGTGTACATCTCGATAATCCTTTCCCCCGGCTAGTTAACAGCGGGGGAAGAGAGAGACCGAGTGACACAGCTATTATTTATATACTTTGTCAGCTACTGTCTCGGAAGACTACTTAATTTAATTGTTTATAGCGAATTTGCTGTACAAATTCAGCTGTTTGCAGATTCGGATTATTAATGTACACATTCTTCCGAGTGGTTTAAGCCAATGAAATTGCAGTTTAGAATTTCTGCAAAAAAAATCAGTTTTCATAGCCATTTACTGGTCATTTTTTATAGGCATGTTTGCAAGCTTGAGAATACCTCGTAATATGGTATAATAATATTTTCGTCCATTTTCATTCTAAAAAATGGCTTAGAAAGTTTCGAAAAAGCGTTTCATCGCAAGGCGAAAAATGGTCCCATTTTTGGCCCATTCCTCACAAAACAAGGGGTTTTACTAACTTTTAAATGATATAGATTTCCTCCAGGATTTTTACGAATTTTCTCCGATTTTTACGAATTATTTACGATTTTTACGAATTTTCTCCGATTTTTACGAATTTTCTCCGATTTTTACGCATTTTAACGATTTTATAATTTTTGACGATTTTTCCGTATTTTTTACGATTTTTACGAATTGTTTACGATTTTTACGCATATTTACGATTTTTAATTTTTTTCGATTTTTACGAATTTTTCCCGAATTTTTCCCGAATTTTTCCGAATTTTTCCGATTTTTTCACTGCTCATTTCCGCCGTAAAGCAGATTTTAAATTCTCGCAGGGTTGCCACTACAAAATTAAAAAAAAATCTCATTTTGAATAAGCAGCTTCTTCAACCGGAGTCTGAATAAGCAGCGTCTTCAAGCGGACTCTGAATAAGCAGCCTTTTAACCTCAGCCGTCGATATATGTCATTTTGACTGAAAAAAAAGTGTTAATCGATAAATTCAATGTTTAATCTGCAATTGCGACCTTGAGGAATAAGATAATGAATATCTGAACAAAGTATTGGAAAGGTCTGGTTTTCAGCTTTAAGTGTGCGAATTGAAATATATATAAATATGTCTTGTCATAATGTTTTTTTTTAAAAAATGAAATCAAAAGTGTCAAAAAAAAGTCGGAACAATTTTTAAAATGCAATTGTGACCTTGGATTAGAAGATACTTGAAATGTCAATGATGGCATTTAAAGCTGAGAGTGTAAAGTTTATGCATGTATATTGCAATGTACATGTATAGATGTTTATATCAATTTTTAAGCCCAAAAAATGTCTGGATAACACCAATCGATATTCCGAAAGGAAGCTGCTTAATATAATAGAAGATATAAAATCACACATAGAAAAGTTAATATTTTACAAAAATAAATTAATAACTCTTGAGAAAAAAAACTGTTGGTTACATGGTTTTTATGTCGTGTTTTCAGTCAGATTTCTCATGAAACTACTCTATAAGAAGCGTCGTAGAACAATTCCTTCCACAAGTTTAGTCTTGTTAAAATATTTAAAATTCTCGATTTTTTGAAAATTTGCTAGTAAAATATTTATCAGTTTTGAGTTTGAATCTTCAAGGCACATTGTTTGAGCAAAAAAACGGTTTTCAGCAACATATTCCACGGACTATTAAATATGAAAAAAGTGAATAAAAAAATCGATAGTTTCATAATTTTAACCCTGTCGTAACCCCTTAATTTTGAAAATATTGTTAATTTAGATTGCTGACCGATTCAATATTAACTTCCGGCAGTATGTGAATAATAATTGACTTTTGTATTAAATAAGGTAACGTTGCAATTTTGTAATTAATTATTTATTATTTTTGATATCTGATAATTTATAAATTTGGATTGTAGCCCTGAAGAGGAGCCGTAACGGCTCGAAACGTTGACATTAATTTAAATAAAATTATCTAAGTGGCTCGAAGAGATGCATCTTAATTATTCTCCTTCAAACATACTGAAATTCGAGCGATAGATTTATAATTCACAACAAGGATAGAGAATGTATGTGGGAGAGAATGCATATAGATAGACAGGCGAAAGTGGAGGCAGCGCGCTGCAGAGTGTGTGTTATTGGGAAAAGGTGGAGGGCTACGGCTCGATTTACAGCTAGCGCACAAGCATAGTAAACTAATGTAAGCGTACCGAACTAGAATCAGCTGTAAAACCGAAAATGTAAAGAGAGTAGAGCCAGACATGTGTGAGTAAAGTTTTGTATTTCACGCGTATACAAGAGAAATAAGCGAGAGGTTTCGAGAGCTCCAGTGTGCTATATAATGAGATTATGCGTAATATTGTGATTGGATGATGCGAGCGATCGAACAGAAATGTACGAGTGCGAGTGAGACAGAGAGAGACGCCGCGAACCGACGTAGTAGCCGAACGCCGCGAGCGAGTTAGTATGCAGAGAGTCTGCCTGGACCATCCACAGAGTATCCTTGGAGTATCCACAGAGTACGAATCGAGCCCACAGAGAGTATCCAGAGCAACGAGAGAGAATTCCCCCCGTGTGTTATTCGCAAAAAGTATTAAGTTGTTTTCGCAAGTGCTCCAACAGGGAACGAGACATCATCCGTTCGCGAGGACGGGCAGATATAGTAGTAGAGATAGGTAGAGTTACTCGTTCGCGAGTAACTATCCCCCGGTATTACCGAATCTAATCATTTTTCAATAAACTGTTGAGTGTAAATCTTATATCAAGCGTTTATTCATTTTAGCGTATTCCCTTCCTTTACATCTAGCCAGCGACCCTGAGTGCAAGAATTCTAATAGCCGAGGCAAATTAAGTGAACTAGTGATGTCCTTTCTTATTAAATACGATGTCGCGGTTAACCTTCATAGTTATCATTTCGAGGTGCAAGGCCTCGGTCGAGCCACCATGTCACACTAGGTAATCGTGACCCGCAATGAAAGGAGTCTCTAACGTGAAAAAACCATTAATTTTATTGGCACTTTTGACGATTGCGGCATAAATCCACGAATCACAACCTACAGAATGTTGCATGAGAGAGAGAGAGAGAGAAAGAGAGAGAGAGAGAGAGAAAGAGAACGAAAATGGAATAGATTATATTACAAGGCTAAAGACATAGAGTTTTATGTCAAAAGTTAAAAAAGGATGAATATTTAGTTTGGTGGCTGTCACAAGACGTTATACGTACACTGATTTGATTTTGCTCACACATAACCTAATGTCACAGCAGTAAAGATCTGCATGCAAGCAGAGCGCAGGTCTTTGTGTAACAAATTGAGAAAGACTTAGTAAATTCATCTGTAAAGTATAGAGACTATATCCGTAAAGTATAAAGACTATATATTTGATTCCAGTCTGTCAATATTAAATTTTTTAACAATTTTACAATATTTTTAAAAAATGTTATGCATAGCAGAGTTGGCAATTGATTCATGAGCTTTGCTTTGAAGTTCTTTAAATTTTATAAGAATAATCATTTTCAAAAATTTTTAAAATAAGTCATATTTTTGAGTATTATTAAACTATAAACAAATCTAGTAAAAATAAGAACGTGCAAAGCGCGCTGCTCTTGGTATAGTTACCAGAAAAAATGATTTAAATAAATATCATATAAGAATAAAAATTTTTTAATAGATTTTGCAAGATCTTAAGACAAGCGGTGATCAAAAGAGAATCAAGAATCGGCTAGTTCGGGAATGGGCTAAGCGTAATTCTGTATTTAAGGGGCACGCTGCTGCATTAATACTACAACGCACCGATGAAGAAAAATTGAATAAAACGAAAATTGCAGTCAACCAACTCCACCAAAAATTTATCGCTCCAAGGCCAACAAAACTTCAAAAAATTTTTATCAAAGGAGATGGCAATTATATTTTTCGATGTTTTGCTTAATTCATATTACAAGACCAAAAGCTTCATTTTTATGTACGCCAAGAAATTGTAGAATATATTGTAAAGAACTAGAAACACTATGAATATGTTGTAAATTCATATTATTCAGTTTCTAACAGCAAACTGCGGTAGGAGTCAAATATTGAATTAATTTTCATTAATTTCTATTACTACAAGATATTTGTACTAATTTTTTGAATTTTTATTAGAGAAAATGAATTTAAATTTGAGACACCTGATGAATACCGAAAGTTCATGATTAGAAATGGAGAATATGGTACATATCTTGAGCTCGGTATTGGTTTCAGATTGTTACAAGTTAAATGCAGATGTATACCGGGAGGTTAAAGAAATTAATTTTCTGCAACGATTTCACGACGAAGGAAGTCGATCAATGAATCTGTTATTTTCCGGAGAATCGGCAGCTGGTCACTGTTAGTTGTTGAAAATAACTGAAGTAATGCAATTGCAATTTTTCGAATATTTTAACTTCAAGTTATAGAAACACTTGTAACGGGGCGAATTGGCTTTAGCACGGCGACCACGGAATGTCGCCGCGTCACCGAGTCTTACCTATATTCCTTGCAGGAATACTACCCCGACGTAGCTCCTTTCGATGATCTGCGTTACTTCGTTAGCAAAACCAACCGTCGGGTATACAAATGTGTGATGCGACCGAACATCACACTTTCCGTGCTGAAAATAACTTTCGGGTTCGGATACAAAAGGACGAAGTACGGAATATGGGAAAATCAATTACTGCGTAATTAGCTTGAGTAAATGAGTCGAAAACTAGTATATTGAATAAAACGAAATATATAATTTTCCGCTTACTATGGTCGCACGCGCCACAACGCAGAGATATACGCACGCACTCAAACAAGGAAGAGACGAGTATTTTGTGGCAGAGAATACTCACCCAACGGCGACCTTGCCGAGGAAAATGTTCTGAACACAATTCGACTTACAGTCGGTACGAGGTACGCGTCGCTTCCTCAGTACACTCTCTCGAGCCGCTAACACCTCTACGGGATCTTTGCCTGAACGGTTTCAGGTGACACGGAGAAAGCGTCTCTTCTCCAGCACGTAGACGATAGAGTTCCAAAATCACCACAGAACGTCTCCGAACTTGATGTAGCGCAACTCGGTCACGATGGTGGTCTCGCCAAAAGGATGTCCTAACACGCGAAGCACTCACCGGCACGGTCAAATCGAATCTGGCTTGAGGGTCTTCTCCCACTCTTCCCCACGCGTCCCTCGTCTCCATACAGCAACGAAGCTTGCTGCTACGCTGGAATCGTGCGACCTAACGAGCGCACGCTATTCGAATAACACCTCCTAACCTCTCATTATACGCTATATGCGAAATAATAAAACAATAATAAACTACTGTAGAGTCAAGTCGTTCTAAAGTCGTTGTCGCCGTCACTGTCCTGCTCTATTCGATTCTCGCATCAGCAAGATGGATATGAACTGACACCGCAGGAGATACTGAATGTCAGTGAATGAATGGTAAGAATGTAAAGCACGTCGTACAGAAGTTTCCACTCCTCTGCTCGCCTTCGTCCTCGTTTCAGCAGGACTCGTTGCACGCGTATTTTTTTTTCGTTATGGCCTTATTAAATACTCTTTGTGAGTCTTATTTGGCTCTTCTCACTGCCCGATACCATACAATGGTATCGACCAGTGAGGTACCCTATAGTCGGGATGCATGTGCACCACATCGGAATGTAGTCCGCATGCATCTCGACTGGACCTACAGTTTAGCTACACAATGCATCCATAGATTGTGTACAATGAAATCCGAACCACTGGAGCTTCGACGTTATAAGACACTTAAGTATATAAATACAGGTGTATGTTAACGCAGAGGTGTCCCAATGACAGAAAAGCCGAGAGTCGGGATCGAACCCATAACGAATAAGAAGTCGAGTACGAGAAGTCGAGTGCGGAAAACAAAAATTGAAAGAAAATTAATATCTGATTCATCCTCTGAAGAATCGTCTGATGATTGTTTAAAAGAAAGAAGCGATATTTTGAAAAAAGCGGAGGAAAATTCAATTTACTAAAAATGTAGGTACTTTTGTTTTAGTTACGAGTCCTTTAAAGGATAATAACTTTTCGTTTATTAAAGATTTGATAAGAAATAAGCTTGAGGAAGCGTTTCTAAAACTTTTTAAAAACACATGTCTTTGAAATTTTTATGGAGAATTGCGATTCAATTGCAACATTCTGCAACGGCTTACGCGAAATGTAAACAAACTGGTTGCACACGGCATATTAAATTTTTTATGAAAGACATGGACGAATATAGTGCTGAAGTTATTGTAACAAGCGATGGTGATATAGTGTATGTATTGTGACGAGCTACCGTCAATACATGCTCGCCTGGACACCACCGGAGCCAATTCGAAAAAAAGTACAAAATCTCATACCCGGTGGTGTTTACAGGCACGAGCATTACTGCCAGGTAGCCAGTGAGAGCGAGAGAGACAGATGGGACAGCCAGTGAGAGCGAGAGAGACAGATGGGACAGCCAGTGAGAGCGAGAGAGACAGATGGGACAGCCAGTGAGAGCGAAAGAGACAGATGGGACAGCCAGTGAGAGATAGAGAACATCGAGAAGCGCCGCGCGAGCCAGCGAGAGCAAGCGACAGAGAGAACATCAAGCAACACGCAGTGCCGCGCGAACCAGCGAGAGCGAGCGAGAGAGAGATAGGAACAGCAGCTGAGAGAGGGAGATACCGTCCGGCAGCTGAGAGCACAGCAAAGCCACAAGGCGTACGCGCGCAAGCGGCCTTCGCCATGTTGGCGAGATAGAGAGACGAAGAATGAAAGAGAGAGATAAAGCGAACGAGAATGAAAGAGTGGAGGCACGCGACGAGCCTCAGACGTTATTGGCAATAGGTGGAGGGCTACGGCTCCGTCCACAGTAGATGTGCGAGCGAGGAGAAAATACTATGTAGAAAATGTAAGGGAAAATGTACAAGCGCAGCCAGACGTAGAATATACGTGATCGATAGCCAGACAACGTAAACGAGCCAGATTCGAACTTCGCGCGCATTAGAACAAATTGTGAAGAGGGCGCAAGCAAGCAAGCAATCGTGTTAATGAGTGATTGCACGAACGAGCGATTTAGCGGAAATATAATGGCGAGCGAGATAGCGAGAGACGCCGCGGCCGCGAAGAAGCAGAGAGCAACAGGTAGATCAGTATGCAGTATCCTCAGGGACAGTGAGCAAGTACGAGTACCGAGTAGCCATTTCAAGTAATATTGAGATTCCCTCCGCAAGACATACGTTGGCTCGTCCACGATTTTTTGTGAGTTGAGATTACCGCGAGAGTTTGCGCCGCGCGTCTTTCAGGGCACGAGACATCGCAGCACGAGAGGAAGAGCAGATACCGGATTACAACCAGGTAGTCAGTTCATGTACAATTTGTGAATGCGCACTCGCGACATTACGGCCGGTCATCAGTCAGCCGGACGGTAGCACGTACGTGTTTCCCTCCCCCCCCCCCCTCGTTATTCGATTTTATTCAATAAATGCCGGACATTTAAAAGCTAAATCCGTCAAGTTATTTTGCGTAGATTTCCTATTCCCCTTTTCGAAATTCACAGCCCCGAATAAAGTAGTCTCTACCACCGCTGAGCAGCCGGCGAAGCGAGTAGAACGAACCGGGCGTCCAACAACAAATTATAGTAATATTCAAATACGGTTCATAGAGAGGCAGTCCGATAACAGGGTGCGTTCACGTGGACATTCGTCATAATTTTTGTAAATAATCTATAACGTTACAGTATATGAAGAAGCTAGGAAAAATCCTAAACTTCAAGTTTTGAAAGGTACAAAAAGGCAAAAGTGGTTAGAAGAAATTAAGAAAAAAGGTGTTAAGACGCATATAGATGATGTTATTTTGAACACAAATGAAGAATTAGCGCAAGATGAATACATGCAAGAGATGATATCAGCAGATGTTGGGTTCAAAGTGCTTTCGCAAGAAAGATGTTCTGAACGTTTGGTATTAGATTCTAATGATTTATCTGATCTCAATCAATTATGGATAGAGAAACAGAAGCAGAAATCTCCATTTTTAAGGATGACAGGGAATCCTTTAAGAGCAACCATATACACAAAAGAAGCTCTTAACACGTTGAGCGATCAAAAAGATGTCATAATACATTTGGATCCCACTGAATCAGTGTGCAGAATTCCACGAGATATTGAATGTAAACGAATTTATTGTTATTGTATTGTATTCAGACACGATGTCAGAATCGTGAAACTTGCTCATATGATTACGTGTGAGCATGATACAGAATCTGTGGGTAATTGGCTTAATGAATATAAGCAATTTGTTTCAAAGGAAACCAAGAAATGGCCACTGGCTAAAATTGTTGTCATTGATGAAGCATGGGTCATGGTACACAGTTTAGTACAACGTTGGTGTTTAATGTCGCTCCAACAATATTTAAATATAATCTATGAACCCTTATACCACAAAATACAATTGCCGAAAGGATTTATTACCATTAAAACATGCTAAACATGCTTTGGGCATTTCTCAAAAACATTGGTAAAAACTGGACAAATTATACAGCGCTAGAAAGGACGAAGACCATTATAAAGATTTCAAGCAAAGTCTTAGAAACTGCATTACATTGCTGTGTGTAGCTAGAAAAATATCAGATATGGATGAAATCTTCCAGCTTGTTTGCGTTATTTTTTTAAATCTCTATGCTAAAGATGCGAAAGATAGCATTAGAGTTTTATCTGACGACATAGCGAAAAATGAATCTGTTTTAAACGTTGATGATGAAATAAATGAGAAAGATAACACAGATTACCAAGATGAAAATGAATTAGATATGGATCTGTCTGAGTATGAGAAATGGGATGTTTTATATTCTGATTCTCCTTATTATTTAAGGTTAAACATTCTAATGGGGAAGAAGCAGGACTTAGCCAATAAAAATAATAAAAATAAAAACAGAAAACGGGAAAAATTGTGTCATAATTTTTCCTTAAACTGCCTCGGAGAGATCGATTGAGTCTTCTCACACAAATATCAAAGAATACCGAGGGATAAATTCACGATAGACAGTGTAACACTAATCTATACACACATTACAATAAAAATAATAATGAAGGTGCAGATAGTGAACCGTTAAACCTATTTTACGCCCCAGAGCTTATGAAATCATAAATGCGTCAGTGGATGCCATACGTTATTCTGTGGAGCTCCTTGGACTTAGACATATTGACTCCATAAATTTCAAGATTAAACAATGCTTATGTAGAAACTTCAAATAGAGATATGAAACATCGTGTATTTCAAGGAAATTCGCAAGCGTCGATAAGTGATAGAATATGACAATTGTATAAGGCAGACTGCGAAGATCTAGGAGTTATAGCAATAAAAATAAAATTAAATCTGTCAAAAGTAAATTAAACTGCGAAACGAAATACCCGGAAGTTGCGTCAAATCCATTTACTGTTGAAACATTGAAAAAAAGTACACAAAAGGTAAAACGCAGTGACGCTGTCAATATATCTGGTTTGATTAGGACAGCTGATAAAATTAAAAATAATGAAAAAAAATGAAAAACTTGTTCTAATAAAAGAAGAAAATTAGTTGATGCTAAAAATGCCAGCAAAAGGAAACGTGCCGTTCCTTTAAAAATAAAAGCCAAAAAACGCAAAAGTAGTGACTTTTTAGATATCGAAAATTCATTGCCAACGAAGAGTTTGAAAGAAGCAATTGATGAATGTTCTGAAGAAAATGGCAAGGAGAAAATTCAACAGTTTTTCAATGGATAGTGAGAGATCCAGCGTATTATTGGAATTGGGAAGATTCTTGTATAAATACCGCGTATTATGTTACCGACAAAATATTGGGCAGAAAAAATATGTACTTAACATCAAGAGAATTTTCATCACTTCGAAAACCGCACTGGGTGAATGCAGTTGTAATAGATTGCTTTGTAGCAGCATGTATCGATGAGTGGAAGGGTGTCGCATACTTATCAACTGATGACACTATCAGCATTTGTGGAGACTTCCATTACAAAAGAAATACTGGTGCTAATATTATATAATATTATAATGATGCCATACAAATTCATGGCGCATTTGAGGTTATTAATAGCCAATCTTGAAAAGCAGAAATTAATACTATTCGATCCGTACGACAGTTTTGCAGACGAAAGTAGGGCAACGGAAGCATTTAGAAAGTTTTTAAGAAATTGTAAAGTTGGATCGTCGTTACATAAGTAAAATAAACTGGATTCAAACTCGTTTAGTTGATCGCTCGTACCAGCCATCAGATAGTGCTCGCAATTGTGGAGTCTATGTTATGTATTACATGGAATGCATAGGTCATGGAAGAAGTATGTCCAACCCGGATTTTAACCTCTCTCACAAGTATAGAGAAGAAATCGTACACTCTTTACTGTTAAAATCCTCAAACATGCAAGAATCATGTTTGTATTGCTTTTTCAGGTACGTACGTAATACCTTAGGAGTGTACAATATGCCATCGTAAAAGCCATGAAAAATGTTTGAAAAAATATCATAAAAAGAATAACAAAGACATCCCTGCAATAACTAATTATGTGTGCATATTATGTGATAGATATACAAATAATAATCCAGGATAAATTACATATTGTAGAAGCTGCGGTTCTCGTGGCATTTTGAATTCTAGTTCTAATTTTCTACCAACATTTTCTCTATGTATTCGTGTATGCTGAATCCGAGTTTCGATAGTGGATTGCCGAAAAAATGATAGATAATCTTTTATTTGAATAAATTAATTTCTTAAACATCGATTTTAACCTCTTTCATTGATTGAAGCGCGGTGCCCACCCCGTTTTTCCTGCGCTTCGCCGCGAACTTTGGACTTTGCACACTCTTTCTACGAATCCACCGATAAAAATTAAATTTCTGACATACGAAATCAATCGTTTTGAATCAAAAAATCATACTGAATAACTTTTATTTATCGTTTGCGAGAAAAACTTTGCCTTTTTTATAACGTACTATACAAAAACAACATTCTGTTTATCATATTGTGTATATTTAATTATATATTAAATATATTTAATTATACAATAAATATTTAATTGTCTATAAAAATACTACGTATAATTTTCATCTGCACATATATCTATTTGATTGAAATAGTTTTTGCAAGTGGTTTTTTCCGAATAATAGTAAAATGAGTTGCAAGTTATTCCTACTGCCGAACAAGTAAAGTTTCTTCAGGAATAAATTGTACGGGTACAGTTTGGTATGTATTCGTCAGATGATGGCTTTAGTGTGGCTTTTTAGTGCTACTTTCGTTGGCAGTAATAAATCGTCTTATTCAACAAAACTAAAATCTGTCACTTTTAATTTATACGACTCTTAAACATACGGTGCCCTCTTATACTTTTTGAAAACAAATTGAAGTGTATTATGTTAAATACAATAGTTTATTTGCGTAACCCATTTTTTTGAATTAATAAGTTATAGAAATAAATATGTTTATAAGCTAAATTAACAATGTTTTTCGTGGAAATGAATATTAAAAGTTACTAAAAAGAAACCCTCAATTCAAAACGAACAATTTTGTATGTAAGTTGATTTTTATCGGTTAATTCGGAAAAAAAGAACGTGTGACCAAAACGCAGCCCGCGCCCCGTTACGATGTGCTTCACTGCAACTTCATATGCTCTTTTCTTTCAAATTGATCAATGAAAATCAATTTTATTCACAAAATTGGTCGTTTTAAATCGAGGGTATGTTCTGAGTACATTTTAGTATTTGTTTCCGCGAAAAATTGATAATTTAACTTATAAACAATAAAAAGTTTACTTTTTCGGTCATTTTTTTATTTACAGCTTATTAAATTATGCAAATACGATACGAATTCATAGAGAATCACTTTATGTGCAATATAGGAGTTTATAATTTTTATTTATCGTATTGTCTTATTTTTTACAGCCGCTTGAATAATTAATTTTTTAGTAACAAACTATCTACCATTTTTCGGCAATCCAAATCGAAATTCGGATTCAGTGTGAAAAGATACATTAGAAAAACCTTGATGGAGTCAGGAGCAAACACCTTCAGCTTCTACATTAAAAAACAGCTGTTGTTAACCACACTTTTTAGTAAATAGTTTAGTAAATACATCTAATAGTCTACAAGCTGTGGAAGTTTATGTCTGCAATCGATACCTTTTTGGACATCAAAGCTTTGCAAGAGTATTAAAGACTTCTGATTACAAATGAAAACGATGTGTATAGGAAATTCCGCCAAAAATATTCAGATAATTGGTTGGAAAATTGAAAAAAAATTCGTGCTCCACCTGTGATACAACGTTTTTCTTCCTTTAGAGAACACATAGAATGCGAAGAAAATAGTATTCCCACGAAAACGGTCGTGTGATATTGTTTTTTTCTAATTTTGATTTTTAACAATGAAATTCAAAAATAGAAAAAATTTTTCTTTAGAGGTTGCATAATTCTCGGAAATATAAATGTTTCTTACGTATAATTGCTGCTTAGTAGACGAAGAGAGCTTCAATTTAAGCTATAAAATATTAAAATCGGATTGTTAGGTTGGAAGTTATTGGCATTTGAGCAATCTTATCAATTTTCAAAAATTATTACTTTGCCAAATCGAAAAATTACTCAAATCGATCTGAAAAAATTCAAGTGTATTCTATGAGTAATTCTAAGAACATTTTTTCATACCAATCTTTTTTGAAAATGTATAGTTTCTCGATTAAAAATTTATCAATCTTTTCATTGCTATAATTCCTTTTAAATTTCATTGTTCAAAATCAAAATCGTTAAAAAAAATAACAGTATCTATGACTGTTTTCATGGGAACACTATTTTTTCGTATACTGTATGTCCTATAAATGAAGAAACGTGCCACAGGTTAGCACTAATTTTTTTTTAATTTTCCAACTAATTATCTAAATACTTTCAGCAGAATTTACCATACCCTGTATTTCTAGATCTTTTTAACAATTTAATGCTTGAATCAAGCCGCACTGATATTCAGAAATTTTTTTAAAGTTCTCCATTTTAAAAAATTTGGTATAGTAATACGAATTTATGTACAATTCAGAAATGTATACTCAGATTGTTATTACTATTTGTAAAATAGTAAATTAATTCCATGAGTTAAAAATGCTATAACCTGATAAACTAGATTCATGTAACATCTAATTTTTATAAAAAATATTTTCTATGCAATTTTTAGAGTTAATTTTTTAGAATATGTGTAATTTTCAAAACGTTGTACTCTTAATTGAAAACATACAATACTATTAGTATAAAACATTGCTGTGTTGATAATAAAACGTACAAATATCAAACTGTGGGGAAAATGTATTTCTATTTATTTATTAGAAAGTTTAATAAATTCTCGTAGAAAAATGTGATGCGTTATGTACAGATGTCTTGATTTAAAATAATTTAATTTTCATACATTACAATATTTCATTATGACTACTCTTCATTGAGCTTCTTGAAGTAGTTACTTTTTAGATCAGTAATTAACTTCATGTGTAAAACTCAATCAGCAATCGTTTTTCACAACACACACACACACGCGCGCACACGCATACACACGCATGCACACACACACACACTGTTTGGAAATTCATGCACTTGTTTCGAAATTAATGCATATAAAATAACTTCTATGTAGTTGATGTTTATTATTTAAATGTTGATATTTATTATCAAGGGGCGCAGTAACGCCACGATGGCAAGTATACTTGAGTACGTACGTCACCGTCGGGCGCTAGCCGGACCCTATATACTTCTCATATGCATTGTTGGAAACTAGTTGTACGGTTTTCTTCGTATTGACAGCTTTTTTTTCTTACATATGAGCACTTAAATGAAAGGTTGCGACGAAAGTAATAAAATCACATTAGTCATATTTTGTGAAATTACTTCGATCGAAAGATATTGCAAAGTGCAAGTTCGGGCTACTCAATTCTTCTCGCGCGAGAACAATTGTTCGACGGATATCCCGTGACATAGCATCTACATAATTGTGGGCTATATAGGTATACTTAAGTGTACGTTATATTTTTCTACAGACGATATAGATATACTTTAGTGAACGTTGTTTTTCCGCAGAGGATACACGATGTTTTCTTACACACAGTGTTATTTTTTAAATCAACGTGAATTTATTTTGCTATATTTCTCTGTGTGTATACATATATATTAGGGTGACACGTTTCCGAGAGTAGCGCTCGAATGGTTCCACCCTCGGCATCAACGTGTGCGCTAGGACATAACAAGCCCGACACAATTTTTCTTTTTTCGATTGGTCAATTATTAAGCTTGCCTCGTTAGTTTAAAAGTTTTCGTAAATTTTGTGACCTAGTGTAGAGATATGACTGAAAAAATTAATGAGCAATATAATTGACCAATGTACACCATTTCCACAGATTATCTCGGTATTGTAACTTTTATGGCAGGGTCAGCTCTCTCTCGACCCGGAAGGACGAGCCTCGACATTTCCTTTAGTTTTTCTACATAAGTTATCCTATACCCGATAGACGTAGCTGACCAGTACAGATACGTAGCTATATCGTGAAAGCCAGAAACGAAGATCGCAGTCGACCACGTATCGCGCACCAGGACCGTCGACCGTAGGCAACAATGTGTTCCCTGCGCGGTGGGAAGTGAGGACCGGTTGAATTTGTACCGAAAAAAATTTTACTGCTTTCACCTACTTTTCGAACTAAACTTGTTCACTTTAAGTCGATGTTTTGCACTGTTGTTAATAAATTATGTGTAAAATTATTTCGGATATTTCTTTTCAATGAGTTGTACTAGATTGCGTCAAAATTTCAAGGTTCTAGAAGCAGTACAAGGGGGCTTAAATGGCCCTAAAAAACTGGTCTTTTTCATCGAAAACTGCACCTGTTAACTTCTTTAATTATTAATATTTTTTCACCAAACTTTTTCTAATCTATTCTCATTTACATAAGAAACAAGTATGTGAAAGAAAATTCTCAAAAACTTGAATACTTTCGGAGTTATTGTGAGATAAAAAGTACTGCATGCATGTCTCATGTAACTTTAAATATAAAACACTAAAATTACAGAGGCAAGCTTAATAATTGACCAATCGAAAAAAGAAGAGTTGTGTCGGGCTCGTTATGTCCTAGCGCACACGTTGATACCGAGGGTGGAACCATTCGAGCGCTACTCTCGGAAACGTGTCACCCTTATATATATATATATATTGCTAAATAGTGTTAAATAATAATAACATAAACACAGATTTTAAAACAGTGCCAAATATAATTCATCTACTTTTGTCTTTACACGGTTATGAAAAAAATGAATTACGAGAACACAATCGATAAGTATTTTGTTTTATATTACATTTAAATATATCATATATATATGTATAGAATTTTATGATCTTATTCTTTGTTTAAATGTTATCTTTTATTAATGTATTTAGGTGAGTGTGTATACACTATCTAGTATGAGTTTATCCCTCGGTAGTTTGTTAAAATTCTTTTGTTGTTCTTATCGATCTTTCCGAGGCAATGGTTCAGAAAGGGTTTAAAAAAAAATTAAAACTCCTTTCTTTATGAAACGACGTTTCGGCGATCATTGTCGTCCTCATCAGGAAAATATTGGAGCAGATTTTGATTTGTGTACATCTCGATAATCCTTTCCCCCGGCTAGTTAACAGCGGGGGAAGAGAGAGACCGAGTGACACAGCTATTATTTATACCACTTTGTCAGCTACTGTCTCGGAAGGATTTTTATAAGTTATTATATCTAATGGGAGGTTATATGCTTGGAGAAAATATTGAAAAAACATTCTTTATGTTTATTAACATTAACAAACTAGGAAATAGCTGGCATATCTATTAAGTTTAGACTAGCAATTGGAATAGAGCAAGCGTAAGTTTTTATTATGATTTTACATAATTTCTTATCGTAATAATTAGAGTCATTAATGTAATGTGCAAAACACGATTATGTATATCTTTGCATACTTTTGCTTATGCATAATATAAATTAAAGTCATCAAGTCATTAAGTTACTCTTATATAACTTTACATACAATTAGCAATTAAATAGTATGAACATTTTTCATTGAAGATATAGTATTCATGAGTTGAAGAGGTAACAAAATAATCAAAGACTCGGGTTTAGAACCTTTTACACATTTGATTTACAATGAAAAGCCAACTTTTTATACTACATTTCAGATGTATTGAGCTTCCTTTGCTCTTAATCAGAAGACACGTATCTCAGTATTTTTATTATTGTCATCACAAGTCCTTGCGAACTACTATTTAATTTTAGATCCTTTTTTAATTATTTAAAATCCTATAATATTTTAATCTAATTTAATACCTACACCCTTTATAGTTGAGTTTGTATTAAAAATAGATTACAATAACATAAACCCGATTAATAGTATTCAATTGGATAAGTATTCAGTTTTATTTTAATATATATCAATACAATGTATTTAATCTTTTTGTAAAATCATTATATGTTTAAATGCTTTTATTTTTTTTCCAGATATTTTCTATTTCCATTGGGAGGTTACACAACCATCAAGTTACATAGGAAAGGAACTACTTTGAAGTGAAAAAAGCATTTAAAAAAAAAACTTAAATTAAGTTAAACTTAAATTAAGTTTTTTTTTTAGAAATCAGTAAATTTAACCTTTGTAATTTTTATTTTCTTTGGCTCGAAGTGACAGATAAATTCTTAATTTAATAGAATTATAGTCGAGCGATAAATTCATTATCTTTAAAGTCAAACGGACTTATGTCACTAAAAGTCCTTTTATAATTTTTTTCCACTAGGTCAGTGTCGGGAGTAAGTATGAGAATGGGTATCCCCATTTCCTTGCTCTGCATGGATACTTGTGGATATCAATATATTTAGAGTCTTTTTTATAATGTTCCTTTTTGTTCCGCTAGATGGGTCACAATTTTTGTGTCCCATCAGCTTAATTTCCAACTATTTTCCATAAGTAACACCCATTCTGGTATATCATGTTGCGTCTAAGATAGGACTACTCGTCATCTTACTGATGAGCCCAACGAGTGGTCTGGGGCGAAACGCACTAGTATTGAGTTTTTTTTTTTTTAGAAATCAGTAAATTTAACCTTTGTAATTTTTATTTTCTTTGGCTCGAAGTGACAGATAAATTCTTAATTTAATAGAATTATAGTCGAGCGATAAATTCATTATCTTTAAAGACAAAGTTTGATAATTATTAAGATTAGGTGCTTAAAATAATGAAAGATTCAAGCTTTCGAAATTTTAAAAATCCAAGTTGGTTCAACCAATAAACATGAAAGTTGTTATGGAATGTTAAAACCAACCAAATAAACCTTTTAAAGGTAAAAGGCTGGCAATAATAGTTACAATTATTTTTAATCAACTTCCTGTAATCTTCCGATAATAATAACAGAGTTTTGTAAAACATACTTACAAATAATCAAAAATCGAGCTTAGAATAATTGCAAGATTAAGTTTGAATTCTTCAAAAATTGGTTAAGGACAGTAATAAATACATATAGAATCAAAAATCGATTAAGATTTTTTAACGGTGTTTCATTAACAAGTTACTTTGGTTAACCTTGCATAATTCGGAGATGGTATTCATCGTTATCTATGACAGGACGGGACGGTAAGTTTTTCCGTAAAAAAATTGCGATCTACATGATAGAATTTGTTCCTACTTTTTTTAAATGTATGTAAAGCAACAGAATTTAAATCTCATATATAATTCTATATAAGCGTCCTAGACATAGATTTTTAATGAAATAAGGATAGCAACACATTTACTAAATTAGTAAGTAGAGTAGATTGTACATCTGCTCGTTGCTTCCATAAATAAAAGAAAAAGTTTTCATGATGCGAAACAATCGTGTTAAATTACATAATAATTTTAGACAAACATGATATTACCACATATTATGGGCATATTTGTCATGTGATAATAACATGTAAGAACATGCCATTCTATTACATGTACCATAGGGCTAAATTGAAACTTTCAATAATAACATATTGGCGCTACGTTCTGCGCATGTTTGTGACTTATCACGCATCGCACAATTTACCGGAAGAATGGTGGCCTAGTCTGCCATGGTAAATACGGCGTCATCGTGATCGGTCACCAAACGTCAGCTAGGATGCTCAGAACGTGATGCTTTCCGAGGAGTTTACACCCTTTTTTGGTAAAGGATTCTCATATTGCTGTGAATGTTGGTTCGCACTATATAGTACGTCACAACTCGACAGCTAGCTCGGCTGCCTTCAAAATCGCTACGCCGACGCCTACAACGTTGCGCATCTTCCCACTCGCATCTCTGCTTCATAGCTTCGTTATGGGGATCTCTATTGAGTAATACGATACTATATATATAGGTAGGCAAGATGGCTGTGCATAGTCGGGAAGTAACATTGCGTCTTATGGAGGCCGGACGTATTTGTCTTTTTACAGCAAATGTGGTAAATAAACAGTCCCTATGGCCAGTAGAATTGAATTAAGCAAAATTTTCTGAATATGTTTAGAAATTTTGAATTACTGAACTCTTAATCTAATATTTAGAAACATACACTTAAGTACCAAAATTGGAGGTTAAACCTACTTGTCTGCTGCACAGGCAATGCGGCGCGCTGACGAATTGTCTAGCAGACTAGCAGGTTTAACATCCAATTTTGGTACTTAAGTGTATGTTTCTAAATATTAGATTAAGAGTTCAGTAATTCAAAATTTCTAAACATATTCAGAAAATATTGCTTAATTCAATTCTACTGGCCATAGGGACTGTTTATTTACCACATTTGCTGTAAAAAGACAAATACGTCCGGCCCCCATAAGACGCAATGTTATTTCCCGACTATGCAGAGCCATCTTGCCTACCTATATATATGGTGTCGCATTACCCAATATATCCATAACTTGGTATCAACCCACTTACGTACTATAATTATGTCTGACCTGAAGTACTAATTTACTGTTGGTTTCTGCTAGTTTATAACCTCCGCGTGGATCTCCAAATTTATCACAAATTATGTTATTTAAATTGCGATAAAAACCTCTAAAACTCATACTACGTCTGTGCAATGACGTTTAATCTAGAACCTGAAAAAAGTTTCAAGTGAAAAAATGCATTTACAGAAAAGATGGCATTAGGATCAAAATACTATGAATGGATTTCACTCTGTCAGATAAGTATATTTTAATTATCTTCATATAGATTAACTTTATGATAATAGAACATGATTCTTTGTTTTAAAATAAATTATTCTTTCTGTGTTACAGGTGATCCGATGAACTTATCGTAAAAAAAATGTATAAACAGCAGACTTTACTGAATCAGCCTTATTTTTCACTGTGAGTAATATATATATATATAAATGAAAATCTGAAAAAAATAAAACATAACATTTAAACAGAACATAAATTCAAGAACGTGTATATATTCATTGGACGACTTTTGAAATAATCAAAGATTAAAGATTTCAACATTTCAAAACTCAAAGCTCGTCATGTGGATAAATCTGGAAGTTGTCATGGAATCTCTGAGACTAATTTACTTACTGAAAATTTAGTTCTTTTCAATTTCCAAAGAGTAGAAAGGACAACCAGTTTCCAGAATGCGGATCAGCGTGACTTTTTTTCAAGCGAAGTATACCTTGTGCTATTTAAAAGGAAAAAGATCATATAAGTTGTTAAGCCCATCACTCAAAAAGATAGTATGAACAATTTTAAGATGACACCATTGACTAGTTTTGAATATTATAATTTTGAAACTTTATATGTTGATATTTTAAAACTGGTCAATGGTATCAATTTAATATTTATCATAGTATCCTGTAGACAGATGGGCTTCACAACTAATTAGCTATTTTTACCTTCTAGATAGCAAAACGTACACGTCCCTTAAAAAGAAGGCACACGGACTCATTATCTGGAAGCTGGTTGTACTTCTTTCTCTCTGGCAATTGCAAATAACTAATTTTTCATTTAGTAAATTAGTCACAGGGATTCCATAACAACTTTCATGTTTCTTGGTTGCACCAACTTTAACCTTTTAAATTTTGAAAGCTTTAATCTTTGATTATTTTAAGCACCTAATGTTAATAACTGTGTAATTTTATAATACGTAACAATAATAAATGTTACGACAGAAATACTTTTTAAACATGAAATTTGATTACACTGGATAAAAGTTGTTAAAGTTCATATATTTAGTGATCCATTAGTAAATTGATACAATTATTATTCTTGTCAATTGAGTTCTTCCGGCATTTCTTATAAAAAATTCTTGATTCAATATATTTTTCCACTTCACTAATTTCGTTCCATAAGTATAATGTTTATTATTCTTGTAAATTGAGTTGTTCCGGCCTTTCTTGTAAATAATTTATGAATACGTAACCATAATAAATGTTACGTCAGAAACACTTTAAACATGAAATTTGATTACACTAGATAAAAGTTGTTAAAGTTCATATGTTTAGTGATCCATTATTAAATGGATACATTTATTATTCTGGTCAATTGAGTTCTTCCGGCATTTCTTATAAAAAGTTCTTGATTCAATATATTTTTCCACTTCACTAATTTCACTTCGGCACAGGAACCTTCTTTTTGCTGGTCTAAACTTGATAGATATTCCAGCTATTGTCTAGTATATATACAAAATACAATATTCACCAATGATGTATAGCGTATAACCTCCCATATTCTTAACACTTCACTAGCTTGTCACAACACAAGGAAATTTTTGCTTATATAAACTGAATATTCTGTAGAAACTTTCTTCGATTCTTCAACCAAGAAGATAAAACACTTTCACTAGCTATTCACCAGGATCCCTTTGGACATACAGCCTGAGAGTCTACCTCCCAGGAGACGATAGAAAAAATTACATATCCACCTCAATAACGTTGAAACTTTCTTGAAAGATGAATCATCTCTATCAAAAATTATATCCACATTTTCAAATAATTTTTTCTCTCTTGTGAGCATATCAACATTTTGAATTTAAAAAGACACTATCACATCCATTTGTAAATTCTTCATAAGTAGTAAAAAAAGATTATGCTATTTATCAATGAAAGTGTAACAGTTTACCTCGGCAGCTGTATTTGGTTTTTCAAAAGTTTCAATATTATAATTTCAATTTCAGACATTTACTTTTTAGCACTTTTTTCAACTTCACATATTAATCATTTTGATATTACTTTTAATAATTTTATTTTCGTTTAAAATAACACAATCACTTTCTGTATACAACTTATAATAAGTTCACTTTTTAACCCTTTTTTTATGGTACATTCTATTGGTTCTGGATAGACAAAGAGTCTATAATTCACAACCAGAGGTGGATAGTCCTCGACAAGGAGACGATCCTCCATAAGAAAACAATCCTTCACACTAGGAGATGAATTTCTTATCAAAATAAAAATCTACCGCTTGCACCAGGTATTCTTCAAACTTAATAAATATCCTTATTTCATAGCGTAATGAATACTGCAGATCATAAATATTTATAATTCAAACTTTTTTCAATCAATAAAAAGTCACTCGCTTGTCACAGGCATATATTTTCTCATATAAACTGACAATATAACCTCCTAAAAGTATCTGAAAAAGAAAAGAGAACATTTAAACAAAGTATCAGTTCACGAAACCTTGATTTATATTGTATATTAATAAATCACAATCATAACACTAAATACTGATCTAATCTAGTTGATGTCCTGCCTCGACGGGTACCGCATTACCACCGAATGGCACCGGTGAGACCATTCTGTTTTTAATAAAATTCTCGAGTCCTAGGCCCGCCATATGCGATTTATCCTTTTTCTGGTCCGTCCTAATAATGTAAAACACGAAAGTTGTTTTGCAAATTAGCCACTGAAGAGGGGATAAAAATATCCCGAAACGTTTGGCAATTTTTTAATAAACAACTTGGCTCGAAGAGACGCATCAATTTTTATTCCACACTGATCTAATCTAATTATACACTATTAATCATGTTGATCATTATGTACGAAATTAACTTATTTCTCACTATTTTAAAATAACACTGTTTTAAAATATTAAACTTATGAAATATTTCACACTATCACGCTATTTTATAATAATATGTTAAATTATTAATTAATATATTCACGTTGATTATTATAGACATAAACAATGTTTCACCGTGAAACATCGTCTGCATCTGCGCAGCATGTACAAGTATATCTATATTGATGCATGGTGTGCTATATATTATTAGTTCAGTTTTCATTCTTCTCTCTTGATGAGAATCGAGGGGCCCGAACATTCACTTTACAATATCTGTTGATAGAAGCAATTGCAGAAGAATTTCTCAAGCTTTCGTTTGAGTATTTCTATCTGACAAATAATGCTGTCAAAGTGAAGAAAACCGTAAGTAGAGTTTCGAACTATGCCTATGAGATGTATAATAGAGTCTGGCTAGCGCCCTACAGCGGCGTATGTACTCACGTACCTTATACTTGCCATCGTGGCTCTACCGCGCCCCTTGATTTGTATACCAAATGTCAGCCTTCTAGCTATAATAGATTTTAAATGAGGCGGATACGATAATATTAAAAATGATATCATAACTGGTGGATAGCTACTTATTTCACTTATATTCCTCGCACTCATTTAATATCTACCATAACTAGAGGGCTGAAATTTGGTATAAAAGTTTGTTTCAACATGTTAAAACAATACGTGCAATTGAGTTTATCCAAGAACTTATAGTTTTGATCTTCATATAGTTATGCACCTAACAATTTAGACCCCAAAGTAATGAAATCGTTGGAGTAAGTATATCTTGTGACGGGGATCCCGTCGATGGCTGCTCGCCTGGACACTACCCAGTCAAGGTAATAAAATCTTACACTCGGTGGTGTTTACAGAGAGCAGACAGCGAATAGAGACGGAAAATGACAGCGCGGCGCTGAGAGCAGCAGCAGCACGAGGCGAGAGCGAGAGAGTGGGAGAAACACAGCGCGTAGCAGCGCGCGGCAGCAAAGGCGAGAGCAAGAGAGAGGGAAGCACGGCGCAGTGTCGAAGCAGCGAGAGCGAGAGAGAGAGGAAGATACGAAGCATGCGAGCACGAGGCGTACGCGCGCGAGCGACGGCCGCCATGTTGGCGAGGAACGAACTGTAGCGTGAATGCGAGAAGGATGGAAGTATCGAGCGAGTGAGAATGCGTATTAGAGACAGATAAGAGAGAGTGGAGGCAACGTGTAGCACCGAGTGATATTGGGAAAAAGTGGAGGGCTATGGCTCGATCCACAGCGCGATTGAGAGCGGCAAACATGAATGTAAGCGTGCCGAAATGCAAACTCGTGTAAAAATGTGTAAATACAGTATGCAGAGCCAGACAAGCGTGTAAGCGTGTTTTGAATTTCGCGCGCGTTTAAAAGAATTGTAAAAGAGGGCGCGAGAGTATGACTGTGCTATATGGTGCGAAAGCGTGTAAATGTGTGATAGGCGCGAGAGAGCGATACATCGGAAAATACGTGGGAGTGCGAGTGAGACAGCGATAGACGCCGCGAACCGGCGTAGTTGCCGAGCGCCGTGAGGAGATCAGTATTCAGGTATCCATGAGACCACGAGCCAAGGCAGAGTAGCCCAAGCCTCCTAGCATGTGCAGTGGTCACGACACCTCTGGTAAAAACGGGCACCGCTGTTCGAAAGATAAAAATGCGTAGATGACGCCTATATAAATTTCGAAAACGAAATATTTCCGGAAATTGACCAAACAACGGAAAAAAGGTACGATTTTTCGGTTATTTCCTTATAAGTCGAAAAGTAAGGGAGTAACGTGAAATATAGAAGAGAGTACATTTGTAGCTCTTAAAATTATGAACAAAATGACGTATCAAACGTCTCGATCGAATCAATAGAAGCGGAGATAGACGGTGCGGAAAAGCTTGCATATCTATATATATAACTCTCCTCTCGCCGTTATATATATAGATATGCAAGCTTTTCCGCACCGTCTATCTCCGCTTCTATTGATTCGATCGAGACGTTTGATACGTCATTTTGTTCATAATTTTAAGAGCTACAAATGTGCTCTCTTCTATATTTCACGTTACTCCCTTACTTTTCGACTTATAAGGAAATAACCGAAAAATCGTACCTTTTTTCCGTTGTTTGGTCAATTTCCGGAAATATTTCGTTTTCGAAATTTATATAGGCGTCATCTACGCATTTTTATCTTTCGAACAGCAGTGCCCGTTTTTACCAGAAGTTTCGTGACCAAAAATGACTTGTTTTTGAGCTAGGAGGCTTGGCCTAGAGAGTAATTTTTCGAGGAGACCATCAGAGTAACCAGAGAGCATTCCCCCCCGTGTGCATTTTCCGAGCCAGTATTAGTTTCTTTCGCGTGCGCTTCCACAGGGAACGAGATATCGTCAGTACGCGAGGACGAGGAGTACCAGAGTTAGAGACAGGTAGGAGTATTTCCTTGTGATACCTCCCCGCCGCGAGTTCTAACCTTAGAGTCAGCCCGCGTTAGTGACAGTGAGCTCGCCCGAGGACGAACACTCGTCCGCGAGTACAAACACATAATTCTTTTGGTTTCAAAATAAATTACGAAGCGTTGATTTTACATGCAGCGTTCATTCATTTTTGCGTATTTCCTTCCCTGCACCTCTCGCTCGCAACCCGGAGCGCAAGGAGTTCTCCAGCCGGCAGTACAAGAGTGACCAGATCGCGAGTTCGGGCGTCCATTCAATTAATAAAATACGAGCTCGCAGTTAACCTGAATAGGTGTCATCACGTGGTGCTACGCCTCCCCAGGGACGGAAAATGTACCACGTCACAATCTATATAAAAATCAAAAATATAAGTTCTTAGATCAAGTTAATTGTATGCATTATTTTAACATGTTAAGTCAAATTTAGATACCAAATTTCAGCCATCTAGCTATAACAGATTTTAAATGAGACGAAGACCGAAATATTCAAAATACAGCTATCGTAACTAGTGGATGATTACTTACTTTTTTATTTTCAGAAAAATATGCCAATTTGCAAAACAGTATTTAGATAAATATATTTTGAAACTGTGAGATATAATTAAGACGTCTCACAAACATGACTAATAAGCTAGAATTAGATAAGTATTTAATTTTTTGTAAATACATAACATAATGAAAAATTTTGTGAACTGACACTTTGTTAAAATGTTCTCTTTTATTTTTCAGGTTTTTTATTGGAAGGAATACGACTATCAGATTATATAAGGAAAGAATTTTCTTGCAAGAAAGTATCTATTTTTCTATGTGACAAACTAGTGAAAGTGTTGTATTTTCAGTGTTTAAGTATCGAAGAAAGTTTCTACAGAATTTGTGGTCGATGTGGTTATTACAAATTATTAAGTTTGTAACGAGGTGAGCTGTACTCGTTGACAATCGCACAAAAGTTAAGCGACGTGGGACTTGAACCCACGACCTCGAGATCTCCAGGCACGCGCTCTAACCACGGAGCCAGCGTCGCACTGCGAAATGCTAATATGCCGACTAACTTAGACGTGCTCAGACACCGTCACAAGTTCTTTTATTGAAATAATTAACCTAAATAATATTTTTAAAATAGTGAAAAATAATTGAGTCAAAGTGAAAAGTATTTTCATTCAAGAAAAATTTATTATCATGTTGAGAAATACAACTGGTTTAGAGTGAGCGTGTTCTTATTTTGATTCCATCTATTAAATGTTTTCGTTTAATAATGGTTTAGTAAATATATGAACTTTGACAACTTTTATGCATTGTAATAAAATTTTAATTTTAAGAAATGTTTCTGCCGAAACATTTATTATGGTTACGTATTATAAAATTACGAAATCACAAAATCAATTACAAAATATTACAATTAATACTGCAAGTGTTCATGCTATCTACGCTACTAGGTTTGATAGTTAATTAGTAAGGTAATATGATCGGTTGAATTAATCACAGGGATTCCATCACAATTTTAAAAGGTTTATTCTTTGGACCACCTTTGCAACAATCTGATCCAGCGGATAAACCTGAAACTTGTTGTACTTCGTACTCCCTGGATATTGAAAAGGACTAATTTTTCATTAAATAAATTAGTCACAGAAATTCCATGACAACTTTCAGGTTAAGTAGACAAAAGTATATTAGGAGTGTACGCTTAATAAAAGCTTTGTGTACTTATAATAAGTTAATAATTATTATAATTATGTTACTTTAAAACCAAAAGCTGAGTGGAAAAATTTGTACAAATACAAAAGAACAATAGTAGTATACACTTCATCAAAATTTTATGTATACTTAATAAGATAATAATTATTATAATTTTGCTCCTTTAGTGAGTCCAAATTGAAACTGGATTATCATTGAGTGACAAAATTAATCAGGACTTGAAGAGGATGATCGGCAAACTGTATCAGGCGATGGTAGTTGGAGGAAACGAGGACATTCTTCCCTTCAAGGCGTTTCAACATTAATACGCCATGCCAAAGGAAAGGTGATTGATGTTGCTCCAAAGCAATCATTTTGCCTAGCTTGCGAAAAACACCCAGAAGAGGATACAACTCAGTACAAGGAATGGTATGAAGCTCACCAAGAAAAATGTTCTGCTAATCACGAAGGAAGCATAGTAGAAATTTTCCAGAGATCCGAGTCCATCCATGGTGTAAAGTACAGAAATTATGTTGGAGACGGAGATTTCAGAGTCTTCAAAGCACTTTCTGACGCCAAACCTTATGAAGATTTTACCATCACAAAAAAAGAGTGTGTAGGACACGTTCAGAAGAGGATGGGCTCGAGACTCAGAAATCTGAAGAAAAGCTTAACCGGAAAAAACTATCTGATGGCTTGGGCATTGGTGCAAGAAACCGTCTAACTGCTCAAAGGATTGATCAGTTGACGAAGTACTATGCCAATGCTATCCGAGGCCATTGTAATTCTATTGATGAAATGTCGAATGCTATTTGGGCAACATTTCATCACAAGAAATCAACAGATGCAAATCCTACTCACCACCTTTGTCCACAGGGTCCAAGATCTTGGTGCAAGTGGCAAAAAGCCAAGGCAAACAACAACTTGAAGAACTTCCACCTTCGAGATATCATTCCTGTTATCATTAATGCAATTGAACCAATTTATCAGGACTTGACGAAGCGAGACTTGCTTGAGAGATGCATTGGAGGCTTCATGCAAAACAGTAATGAAAGTTTTAACCAATCTGTTTGGAAGCTCATCCCCAAGCATAGTTTCAGTGGTCTGACAGTCAGAAGGAAGAGAAGTCATCAGGATGACGACTCTTACAAAGCTGGAGCTTTTTAAACATTACACAAAAATACTCACACCATACACAACCTCACAATTAAAAATTAAACATAATTCATAACACAAGTACTGAAAACATTTTTACATTTATTTTTTTTTAATTTTTTGTTTCATTTTTTTTAAATTTTAAAATCAAACAATTTTCAATTTGAAACAAAAAAACACGTACACAGCATCAGCTTTGTAAGCAGTCTGTAGCTGGAATGGATATAGGTCAGAGAGAGTCAGAGAGAGAGAGAGAGAGAGAGAGAGAGAGAGAGAGAGAGAGAGAGAGAGAGAGAGAGAGAGCAAGCTAAACAGCTGATTAGTGTTGTCTGCTTCCTTTCCATCAACTCATCTGGACTATTTTTTCTAACCTTCAACTTGACACTTAATGGTAGTGCTACTCTTCAGTTCATCACATGTAAGTATCTAAACTTATTTTGTATCAATAAAAGCATTTTTATACCTTAATTATAAAAATGTTTCAAATTTAGAAAAATTACATTTTTTTATGATTTTTCATTTTATTTTATTTCAGATGACTGGACACGAATAAAGCTTTTGGACTATCCTCAAAATTTACAAAGATGACCAGGATACACTTATCATTCATTTAAAAAAGGTCCAGGTGTGAAGAAAAATTGTAAGTATATTTTTTATCATTAAATGTTCAAGAAAACTTTAAATGCCTTTTTCTCAAGTTTTGAATTTTTATGATCTTAGGTCAATTGCCGCAGGATTTCTCAGGAACCATAAGTCCAATCAAGCTGAAATTTTTTGGAGAACTCCAGGGAAGCCTTCATCACTGCTTGAACGGAACAGAATTTGGAAAAAGATAAGTTTAAAGTGAATGTTATATATGTAAACATACGTAACATACACTATAATTACTTATATTATAACTTATGCGTTACTAAATATTTAAAATTTTTATTTTTCAGTAATCCCTTCCGTTCAAGCTGAGAAGAATTACATTTGGAAGATTTTCCATTCAGTTTGGTCTGAATTCATCACCCGTATGCTGAGAATTCTTACGACAAAGGGAAAAAAATGATCAAATTTAATACTTTACACATGGAATTGTTTGGAGAGTATGTAACATATGTAAAATTACAATTAATATGTACACTTTAAGTAGGAAAAAGAATTTTTTAAATATTACTTATAAATAATTTTTTTTGCCTATTAACTAAAAATTTGTTATTTTCAGGTTTAACTCAGGCATAACCCCTTAAAAGGTGTTGATATTATAATCGTCAGATCAACAAATAATATATCTTCTTTCCTCTTGTGAATAAGTGATCGAAATACAAATACTGGAAGAATATGTGATGCTTATAGATCAAGTTGGAAGACAAATAATTATGTTAGGATGCATGTCCTCCTTTACCTCGTCAATGAGTTAATCACGATCACTCAAATCATGATGCTTATACATTAAGCTAAAAAATCCGAAACTCTCATGTATAAAAATATGAACGTGTAACCATCTTCACGTTAAAGGTCTGTTGAACAAAATACCATTTCTCTAGTGTCACTTCTCCTTCGATTATCTATACCTTCGATTTTACATAAATTCACATTTTAATTTTAAGAAAAGAAAGTTATGATATCAATAAAGAAATTGGCAAGTATTTTGTTATAAAAAGTAATTGTTTTGAAATAAATAACTGTTTAAATTGAGGAAGGATTATAAATATATATATGTATTCATATAAACACTCGATCTGTACGCTAAATGGGGTGTAGCGTGACTGGTCATAAATATGCGAATAACGAGGCACCATTTCGGGATTATTCAAAATTTAAATTGTACCCACCTGTGCATGTGATCTGTTGTTATTTATGGAAGCGGATGCACAATCTACTCTAGTTAGTAATTCAGAAAATGAGTTGGTATCTCCTTATTCCATGAAATCTATAGCATATATCCAGCACGATCATTTGCAATGAAATATGAAATTTAAATATTCTGTTCATACAAAAAATCGACCCCACTTTTTTTTTAATAAAACAGGAAAAAATTCTAACATGTAGAACGTAATTTTTTTATGGAAAAGCTTGCCGTCCCTTTCTATCATAGACAATGATGGACGTCGTTTTCAAATTATAAAAATCTCAAATAACTGGTACTAATTTTACTACTAATATTCTTTCTATGTTCATAACTTTTTGTGTTATTGTTAATCCGTTAAATCCCATGGCTAGTACAGCATAGAGAGAGCAAAACTAACACCGCAGATCGTTGCATTAGAAAAAATAATAATAACGCTGTTTTTTTATTTTTCGATCTAATTGTTTATTGCAAAATTATTTAAACAAATTACCAAAAAATTTTAAATTATAATAAACTAGCTACGCCAATGGATTCAGCTGACAAAATCCTACAAAAAAGCTTTCTGACATTTTTTTTATCAGAGGCGTATATTTTGCAATATAATGTTATAACCTAAGATGCATTGCCAAGATGCTCTTGCCCATGCTTTGAACACAGGTATTCTCTGCATTTTTCACAAGAGCTTTTTGTAGGATTTGTCAGCTGAATCTATCATTAGTTTATTTTTATGAAATTTAAAAATTTTTGGTAATCTGTTTAAATAATTTTGCATTAAACAATTTGTGATATCTTGGGAGAGGTTATAAATAATGAAATAGACTTATCTATTACCAATGTTTATTTCGTATGCGTGTGTGATCTTTGAGCGCTCGGCACAGACTGTCGGTTGCTTCGCAATACGCGACACTTGCGCGCCATGCCCATAGGTGTCGCCGCATGGTGTCGCGATTATTACACAATTAGATCGAAAACCAAAAAACAGGGGTATTTTTATTTTTTCTAATGCAACGATCTGCTGTGTTAGTTTTGCTCTCTCTTTGATGTATTAGCCATGGGATTTAATATATAAATTATTGAATGGATTCAATCCATAAAAAAAAACATTTAGAAAATAAGAAATGTTCATAAAAACATTTTAAATTTATAAGTATGAAACATTCTCTAAATTCCCAAGCAGTCGTTAACAAAATACACTGATCTAAAAACAAATTGATATCTAAAAAATAGGGCGCTTATTGTGTATAAAAACGACCATAGCTTGTTAACTATTAAGGCTTGTTGCTCTACAGATGAAAATTTAATATTGTGATGGTCTACCCTCAACCCATGCTCACCTGGACACCACCGGAGCCACTCCGAGGAAAAGGGATAAAACTAATACCCGTTGGTGTTAGTAGGCGAGAACATCGATGTCTACGCTCCAAATCGAGAGGAACCAGAAGGCGAAAAAAGTGAAGTGTGTTTAAAAACAAAAGCTGTTGGTCATATTATTGCCCTGCGATTTATTATATTGTATCATGTTGTATTATATTGTTGTATTATATTGTATATTTTATTAAATAGGGAAAAAATAATTTTCTAGGGTTACAGTTCGGGGCGGTGAACTTTCTGGACAGTACGTATTCGGGGGTGGTCATTCGGGAGATATGATTCGAAAGAATGGGCGGCAACGTTGAAAATAAGTTCTAATTCTAACTTCTTTCATTGATTAATTTAATATGTTCGCGAATGAATTACTACAATCACGTGAAAAAGTATTGCAATATATATGATATCAATACAAAATTTATTCAGTTTGTACATAAACATTTAACTGACAAAATATAGTAACACTATTTGAAGCATAATTCAAATTGTATAAGAAACATTGCCTTATGAATATAAGCGCACATTATTCGCTTCGATTTTATTTATTTACTTGAATTGATTTTTATATGATTCTTACAAAAAGAATTTTTTTCATTTTCCATTCTGTAGGTTTAATATTTGTATCATTTTAATTTATATTTACTTTACAATTTGTATTAGATGAACATATTTTCAATGGCACTTAGCTGCCTCTTTAGCAGCTTCCTTTGCCGCTTCCTTAGCTGCCATTATCAGTGGTGTCAAAGATGCTAAAGGTCTTGCCAGTTTTAGAAATGGATGCTGAAAAAAATACAATAATTAAAATTTAGCGAAAAATATTATATCAAATTTTCATTAAAAATAGCTAAGTAAAGTATAATATCCGAATAAATATTGATGCAATTATCGCAACAACTCTTAAATTAAAAGGTTTTTACAACATTATCTATCAAATACCTCCAAAAACTAAAAAATAAAAATAAACAAGCAATTTTTATAGTGAGAACTATATACCGCAAGTTTTAGTAAATGTTTCAAAAATAAACACATAAGAAAACATGATTATTTAACGGTTGTATAAAATATGTACATAAATATGTATAACTTTTGCATTTTTAAGACGTTAACAGGAGAATAAAACAGTTATATATCAATTGTACAAGAGAAAAAAGCTTAACCAGCAAATAAATTGCAAATACGCTTGTATAAATTATAGCTCATAAATATTGAGTACCGATTGAGGAAACTAAGATTTTTTTCCAGTACTTAAGAAGGCAGAGAGAATTTACTATCCGTAGATTACCGATTGCGAAGAAAGCATCAACTTGTGGCGCTAACAGTCATTGTATTAAGATTTAAAATCAAATCTGTATACATCGAAAAGATGAGGTCATGCGAGACATCATATGTAAACAAACCGCGCGAAAGACTTTTCGCACTATATAAACAACGATTGCCGGCTACTTCCTCACTTCCGAGACAGTAGCTGACAAAGCGGTGTAAATAATAGCTGTGTCACTCGGTCTCTCTCTTCCCCCGCTGTTAACTAGCCGGGGGAAAGGATTATCGAGATGTACACAAATCAAATGTGCTCCAATATGTAAGTTTCAAAAATATCGCCTTTTCTATGTAATACTCTGTTCATTTTAAAGTCTGTATGTTTATTGTAATAAAAAATTTTTTGACAGTTTCCTGATGAGGGCGACAATGATCGCCGAAACGTCGTTTCTTAAAAGAAAGGAGTTTTAATTTTTTTAAACCCTTTCTAAGCCATTGCCTCGGAGAGATCGATAAGATCAACAAAAGAATTACTCAGTTTATTTTTGTGATTTACATACGCATACTTTAATTGTGTAAGATCTCACAATTAATTTTTCAAGGGGCTATGCCTGAGTTAAAATTAAAAAAAAACAAAGTCTTAGTCCTTTTTGTCCAAAAGAATTCCGTTACAAAGTTATAGGCAAAATACCAAAAAAAAATACAATTTTCCAAAATTGCGTATTATTCATATTTTGTCTTATAGCGCTTTAGACTCTTTAAAAAAATTGTGTTTTATAGAAAATGTAACATTCAATGTGTTTAAAATGGTATGTATATGGGCTATAAATCTCATGTGCACGAGAAGATGCCTGTGTGTTAAATGGTCTCAAAGTCTACTGTAATTGCTAATGATCCTATAAAGTAATGGGTAATCAATGACAAAATTTATATTCATCTAAAATATGCTGACTGTGAATGCGTATTAAAAACTTACATTTCAATTTCAGCTTACAATACTGGTATACTTACATCTAAAAATATGCCAAGTAGTTCATGTAAGTACTACCAGTTAAATGTAAATAATTGTCTCGATAAACTTTTAATACATTTTTCTCAGTTTTGCCATTTTTATGATTTTAGGTCCTTTGCTGCAGGATATCTCAGCATGCAGATGATAAATTGACACCAAACAGGATGGAAAATCTTCTAAATACGTTTCTTCGCTGCTTGAGTGGAGCAGAATTGACTAATATACTTTTCAATGTTACGTATTTGAATATATGTAATATTCACTATAATTACTAATATAATCATCTTATGAGTTACTAAATATTTAAAATTTATATTTTGTAGAAAAGTCTTCCACTCAAGCAGGGAAGAAACATATTTAGAAGATTTTCCATCCTATCTGGTGTCAATTCATCATCTGGATGCTGAAATATCTTGCGGCAAAGGGAAAAAAGTGCTGAAAATTAGTGATTCATACATGTAATTATTTACAATGAAAGTATAGATATATAATTTTTTTTAAAATAGTTAAAAATATGTTTAATACCTACATTTTAAGTAGGAGAAAGATTTTTTTTATACTATGAATAAATAATTTTTGTCAGCCTATTACTTATTAATGTCTTTTTTACAAGTTTAACTCAGGCATAACCCTTGAGTTATCCGATTTCGTCATGTATATCGTATAACTTGCGTGAGTGTGTGTGAATACGCTGACGGTAACTATATTGCAATGTCTCAGCCTCGTGCGCTTGTTGAACAGTGGAGTGATTGCGATTCAGGCGTTTTAAGATCGACTCAGCATTCTCATATGAGTCGTCGCGTATACACATTTTATAATCCTTCTTTCGGTAGTGAGTGTTGATTGGTTCCGGGCATCCCCACATTTTAATTATTTAGTAACTGCCTGGATCGGGGGCTGAGTCGTAAAATATGTGGTAAACGAAGTTTTTCGTAATTTTCTGAAAGGTATTAAAACTTTGTACAATTCCATCGTAATAGGTTTATTGTTATATGAATATGATTCTGCTCATCAGGAGGTCAAGCCAAAGGCAAGTGGTCGGGATTCCATCTCAGCATTTTTAAAATTTTCTACAATTAGTAAGTTTTTTGAATTGCAACGTCCTTAATACTGTTTGAAAGGTAATTATGCATTCTTTAATTTAACCCAATTACATTTAAATTTTTCTGAAATTATAAGATGACAAACAATATTTTGATCAAAATGTATACGGTATAGAGGATATTCACATCTATCCTTATTATATTCAAAGAATAAAAAGCCCTGTAGAAACCCCCCCTACTGTAACAGTACACTATAAAAATAAAATTTTAATTGGTCGATCGATGAGATTTAAACCAGCGCTTCCTTCTATCATATAAAAAATTTGTCCATCCGAATTATTTTCTTATATTTATAGAAAAAAGTCTGCGTACGTACGTACATACGTAGGGTCACACTCCCTTTTTCTGGGCATCCTTCCCCTATCTACTGGTCACCCATCCCGTTTTCCTAGCCACCCTTTTCCTACATTCTAGCCACCAATGCCTTCATTCTGACTACCCTTCCCATCATTCTAGCCACCCCTCCTTTCATTCTCGGCCACCCCTTCCTACATTCTGGTTACCTCTCTCCTTCATTTAAATTTTGTCTGAATAGTTAAGTATTGGTTAAGAATACTGTTAAATACAGAACGAATAAAAAATCATAAAGGTCTTCACAAAAAATATAAATGTTTTGGATTATTTAACACATAACAAACCTTGATTGAATACTTCAAAATCTTGATTCTACGGCTCACGAATACCTTATTATTGATATACATTATTATACATTAATATGAGAAATTATCTAATTATTTAGTCCTGAGGGATCACATGCTATGCTAGATTTTATTCTAATTTTTTATTTATATACAGAAGTATGCTGTAAAAAATTTTAAAAATAAGTATAGATATCTTGTTCACATAAAATTGCTAATGGGAGATGATCTTGTTATACAGTTATCGGAATCGGATGATGAAAGTTTACTTTACTCTTTTTTTTGAGTTATATTCAAAAATATGCGTGAAGAAAAATTTTGATAATTTGATTTTTGATATCGGTTTATTATTCATATGAGGGAAATAATGAAAAATGATATTGTTGTATGATTCAAAGAATCAAATGTTATGTAAGGACCGTATTTACAGGTTAGTAAATAGGCACTATTTATTAATAATTATTCTTGTGTAAGGACCGTATTTACGGGTTAGTAAATAAGGACGCGCAGGTTACAATAATATTTTATTCAGGTTACAATAATATTTTATTCGTAATTGATTCTTTTAGGATGATATTCGAGGACCATTCAGCTAAGTACTGCAGAAGTGTAGCTATCGACTGCACTCCTCAGAACTTTGGCTTCAATGGTATGGATTGGGACAAAGATGCTTGAAGGGGACAGTGTTTATCCCAGGTGGGACAAGTAGAGGCGTGGGAAAAGTGACTTGGAATTGTTAGCGTGGGACAATTGCCGCAGGACATCTGTCGCGGGACAACTGAGGTTCGTCCCGTGGTATTCAACTGAAGTTGGGACAATTACTGTCCTATATTACCTTCTGGTCTCCGGTCTGCAGTTCTTTAGTCTTGACAAATATTGTTTCGGGAATAATAATAAATATACTCAAAATATACGTATACTTATATTGTTGGTTGTTTATTCTGTCTTTTCTCCTCCAGCTCTTTACAATCTTACAATCTTTGTTTTTCGGTATCTTAAGACTATTTACTATTCACTAATACGAAGTCTTCTAGCTTCTTAGATTGTTATTACAGAAGTTCTTTAGGCTTCTGTGATAACAATCATTATTCTAAATTATATTTAGACGATTTCTCGTGGCAACACAATTGGTCCTAGCTAAGCTGTGAGTTTGACTCACTTTCGCCAGATTTATGGGCGGTCCCTATTTAGCTACAGTTTTCATTCCAACAGAGCCCTCGTAGCCGAGTCTTCAAATAATGGAGAGTTGACTTGTCTATACTCATACTTATCGATATCAGCGAGACTACTCAACTTTCTAGGGTTGAGCTCTCGTAGTCGGATATGATTAGATGATGTATATGTCAGTCAAATACTTCCACGCATTTAATAGCTCAGCAAGACTACTCTGTGGACTATTCGCGCGTCGCTCGACAAAAGGCCCGGTGCGGCGCATTTCCGAGGCTTATAAAGCCCCAGGTGCGACACACGATTTCAACAAAACAATGTCACTCGAGGTCCTCGACCAATTATGATTTACCACCATAAATCATGCAATCCGACTCCAGATTAGTAGATTACGAGGAGTGGTGACGCGCAAGTCAGCAGCTCGCTCGCCGCACGCTATCGATATGGCTATCGATCGACCAAGCATATTGTAGCAACCAGCCGCCGCCCAATGCTCGTATATGCATTGCAAAGCTACGGCTGAATGCTCAATATTTACATGTATTTCCGAATATTGGCCAATAGACCTGGCACGTTACAATTGAAATATAAGATCTCGATCAAAGATATCCTCCTAAATAAAATAAATAATTTGTAAGACCTCTAGCTGTCCGAATAAGTCAAATTTGGCCCTTACACCATAGAACGTGGTCAATATTTTCGTCGGTGTCACTGCATTGACATTTAGGACTTTCAACTACTTTTATTTATTGAGCGATTTATTGAGATTATGATTTCATCTGGAACGAGTGATCGTGGTAATTACTTCATGTAGGCAGTAGCTTTTATTTTAGCTTTTAGATTAGTGTGGGGAATGCTTATAGTCGGCGTTGCTTCTAGGTTTGCTACTATTTTAGCATAATGGTGAGCGTTTTTATTTCCTTGAATGCCTGTATGAGCAGGTATCCAATACAATTTTATTTGATTGTTAGGTGATCTGACGGAAAATTCATTTAGTTTGTTTTTGAGGGTGAGGATGTACGGCTTGGTGTTTACATGAAAATTGTTATTTTTTAGGGTAGTAAGAATACTGAGAGAGTCGGAGAATATGAGATATTTGTGGTTGGGGTTAGTCATGGCAAAGGTAACTGCGTTGATAAGAGCGATACATTCTTCGGTGAAAATTGAGGATTCTTTATTTATACTGGTTGTAATAATATATTTTAAGTCTTGTGTTATACTAGCACTGCCGACTGAAACCAAGTTTAGGAACGATTTTAGGAACATTTTTGAGATTCAGGTGTAAATGAATGTATGCATCTCTTCGAGCCACAAAGTTTTTTTATTTTGCCAACGTTTTGACCGTGTACCGGGTTTATAAATAAAACTCAATATTTAAAATATATAAAAAACCGCCGTGCGTCCAATTGCCGGCATTTTTCTTGGGCAATGACTCGATTCTGTAGAGTGCCGGTGCCGCCAGATAATGATGCGACACCGGTGGAGATTAACGTACGACTGACTCCCAAATTTCACTAACGCTAAATGTTATACGCCCCCACATGAAAACTCACATACAAATACAAAAACTATTGTACAATATTTGAAAGCAGAGCTCCAACGTCCCGATAGAGCCTACCCAGCTCACATATGAAACGAGGAAGTGGCACGAGTAATGTACCATGTAGTAAGTTGAGAGTATCGGCGACATAAATCCAGACATCCATCCCACAACAAAGTCGAGCTAAGAACTCCTCCTTGAGGGATTCCTTTATACACTTTTCTCGGTGTGTTGAGGTCATTACAGAGTATATTTCTGTCTATTGTGATAAATGTCATGAATTTAATAAAATTAAGTGACAGTCTTATTTTCGTTAGCTATTGAATAAAACTATTACATTATCGAACACTCCTATCATATCGAGAAAGGCCGCATGAAGGTCCTTTCTTTCGCTGAAAGAATCTTCTTCTTTTAAAACAAGGTTTGAGAGGTTGTCTACCATATTTTGACCCTTTCTACACCCGGATTGGCTATTCAGTAGAATGTTATTGTTTTATAACCAAAACTGCTGCTTATTTTTTAGTATAGTTTGTGATGGTGCCAACACATGCTCCCCTGGACACCACCGGTGCCACATTGGGAAAAAGTATAAAAGCTCATACCCGGTGGTGTTTACAGGCCCGAGCATCACAAATGAACAGCCAGTAAAAGATATGTATATATATATATATATATTGTAACGTGGAATTTTCCCGCCCGCACGGGAATTCCAGTTATTTACAAAGTATTTATAAATTTTGCGGCTGACTCTTATCTCTCGGCTCGTGGAAACCTGCAATGGTAGAAAACGGGAAATGTGGTGGCAATCAGGTTGAAAAATGTCAAAACATCAATATATGTTTAAGAACAATCACGAATATATTCTGTTTCCTTCTACACAATTATTCGGTTAACAAACAGATTTGAAATGACTCGACATAAATTCATGGGCACGCGGCCAAATTACTAATTCCAGGGCTGGTCAGGAACACTGAAAAGGGCCGCGAAATAAACCTCTACGCTGATTCTAATTTATGTTGGAAAAACAAGAGGGAGGTCACGAGTTCAAACCTGAAACGCGAAATTTCCTCTACGCGTCACCCTCGCCTCAATCCTCTATAGAAACTCTCTCCGCCACAAATATTTATTCAACACCAAAAATGTACTAAAAATATTACCAATTTCCTCTATGATCTACTCCACCAAAATTCCTCTGCCGCCAATTTTCCTCCACACTAGTTCTCCAACGGAGAAACCCTCTCCCAAGCTTCCTCGACAAAATCCACAACTCCAAGATGGCTTCCCAAGAGAAAGAGAGGAGCGAAGAAAAACAATTACTGCTGAAAAGCGACTTGCTAGTACAATTGCCAGTGACGGAGTGGAGTGCGAACTACCGCCAAGGCGTCCGCCGACAGAGTGATGCGGTCGACGCTTCGTCCGAGGAAGGATGCCGCGTTTTTCCCACCCGGCCTCCTTCTTCACGGAAGCGTCGATCTAATCACCGAATTTTCCAATTGGTCCTTTATCTGAAATAAATCCTCTATTGGCCATTAATAGACCACCACTAGTTCATTCCTCTATCCGTGATTTTCCCCAGCGCCCTCTTTTCCAAATCCAATTTTATCATTGGTTAGAAAATCAATTAACGTCCTCTATTATTTCCTTTAATATGCAAATTCGCGCCCCCTTTATGGATATCGATCAATTAATCAATCATGTCGATATCCATCCAGTGGCTCCACCTATAGATAATCTGTAAGCCGCGCGATATTTGAAAATCCTCTATCATCCTCGAGTAAACCATAGCACTACATATGTCGAGTCAGCAAAGATTCCTAACCCAACCTGTATATTCCTCTATACATCTCTATGACGTCCGCGAGTTAACGTAAAGTCAACTCTGAGCGCTCCAAACGCCGTCAACTTCGCGCCACTATATTCCTCTCACTCTCTCTCTCTCTCTCAAGCGCGCACTATCTCTCTCTCTCTATCTCACACACGCTCGACTCCCACTCTCTCGCTCACGCTCACACTCGCGCTCTCCCCTCTACACACCGCCGCATGCATATAACCGCGTGCGCGCGGCCGCCGGCTCGCTTCCTGCCATGCCCCCTCCCGAG
This sequence comes from Philotrypesis tridentata, assembly GCA_018906965.1. Lineage (NCBI taxonomy): Eukaryota > Metazoa > Arthropoda > Insecta > Hymenoptera > Pteromalidae > Philotrypesis > Philotrypesis tridentata. The sequence continues at coordinate 90,893 of JACCIB010000262.1, forward strand.
CGCCAACGCGCCGCGCAGGTGGGACTCGGGAGCTCACATCCTGCGCTCCGCACGCGGCCGGTCAGAGGCAACTCCTGCGAGCGCCACCGAGCGCTGGCTCCGCTCCAGGAGCTGTCAACTCGCCGAGAGTAAGTCAGCTGGCCGTGCAACAATGATCACGACGCAGCAATAATTATTGCTACGTCGCAATATATATATATATATATATATATATATATATAGAGAGAGAGAGAGAGAGAGAGAGAAAGAGTGGAGGCACGCGACGAGCCTCAGACGTTATTGGCAATAGGTGAAGGGTTGCGGCTCCCTCCACAGTAGACGTGAGAGCGAGGAGAAAATACTCTATAAAGAAAATGTAAAGGAAAATGTACAAACACACGCGATGAATTCAAACTTCGCGCGCGTTAGAACTACTTGTTAAGGGGTTATGCTTGGTTAAACCTGTAAAAAAGACATTAATAAGTAATAGGCTGAAAAAAATTATTTATTAATAGTATAAAAAAAATCTTTCTCCTACTTAAAATGTAGGTATTAAACATATTTTCAACTATTTTTAAAAAATTATACATCTATACTTACATTGTAAATAATCCGATGTAAGAATCACTAATTTTCAGCACTTTTTTCCCTTTGCCGCAGGAAATCTCAGCATCCGTATAATGAATTGAGACCAGACAGCATGAAAAATCTTCTCAATATGTTTCTTCACTGCTTGAACGGAAGACTTTCCGTTCAAGCAGTTAAAAAGAAACTTTTAAATATTTAGTAACTCATAAGATGATTATATCAGTAATTATAGTGAATATTACATATATTCACATACGCAACATTGACGTTCACTTTGTATTAGTCAATTCTGCTCCGTTCAAGCAGTGAAGAAACGTATTCAGAAGATTTTCCATTCTGTTTGGTGTCAATTCATCTTCTGGATGCTGAGATATCATGCGGCAAAGGACCTAAAATCATAAAAATATCAAGACTGAGAAAAATGCATACCTATATATGAAGCCATGTATGAAGACCCGGGTGCTGTACATGCAGATATACCAGTATCGAATCCTGAAAATGAAATGTAAGTTTTTAATACGCATTCACAGTCAGCATGTTTTAGATGAATATAAATTTTGTCATTGCTTACCCATTACTTTATAGGATCATTAGTAATTATAGTAGACTTTGAAACCATCTAACACAAAGGCATCTTCTCGTGTACATGATATTTATAGCGCATATAGCTGAAACAATGAATACACTCACAAAGAACAGATTCTTCACAAATAATATGTTGTTTATAGTACAAAACACTTATCTAAAGTTGAAAACTAGTGAGACTCAGAAGTTATCACAACAGCACAACATCCAGCTTGCACTAAACTACAGACAGCAGATGTCTGAATGCAAACTCGACTAGGTCGGTAAAACAGTTATTTCCTGTTCCATATGCTGTAAGGTGTCATGTTTTTAGGCGGTAATTTAAATTTGCACGTATATTTTTTTACCCCTTTATAAGTTTGATTAAAAATTACAAGACTAAATATAAATTCTAAATTTATGTTATTTTGAACATTCAGAATAAAAAAAAATCTACGATTTCATGAAAATTAGCTATTTACTATACTAATGATTCTGCAAATAATTTGTTTTTATTTTAATAAAATTGCGTTTTCAAAAGGAATTTGTTAACACATTGAATGGTACATTTTCTATAAAAACGCAATTTTTTTGAATAATGAAAAGCGCTATAAAACAAAATATGAATAATACGTAATTTTGAAAAATTGTATTTTCTTGGTATTTTGCCTATAACTTTGTAACGGAATTCTATCGGGCAAAAAGGACTAAGGCAGCTCATTCTACAGTAAATTTGCCTTAAAAAAAATCAAATAAAAAAATTTTTGATTTTTTAAAATTTTAACTCAGGCATAACCCCTTAAGAGGGTGCAAGCGAGCAAACACGCGAAATCGTGTTAATGAGTGATTGGTACGAACGAGCGATCTAGCGGAAATGTCAAGCGTGCGAGCGAAATAGCGAAGAAGCAGCGAGCAACAGGTAGATCAGTATGCAGTATACTCAGGGACAGTGAGCAAGTAGGAGTACCGAGCAGCCATTTGAAGTAATATTGAGATTTCCTCCGCAAGACATACGTTAGCTCATCCACGATTCTTTGTATGTTGAGAGCAATTACCGCGAGAGTTTGCGCCGCGCGTCTTTCAGGGCACGAGACATCGCAGCACTAGAGGAAGAGCAGATACCGGATTACAGCCAGATAGTCAGTTCATGTAAAATTTGCGAGTGCACGCTCGCGACATTACGGCCGGTCCTCAGTCAGCCAGACGGTAGCACGTACGTGTTACCCCCCCCCCCCTCGGGTAATTCGATTTTATTCAATAAATGCCGGACAGTTAAAAGCTAAATCCGTGTAAGTTATTTTGCGTATATTCCCTATTCCCCTTTTGGAAATTCACAGCCCCGGGTAAAACAGTCTCTACCACCGCTGAGCAGCCGACGAAGCAAGTACAACGAACCGGGCGTCCAACAACAAATTATTGTAATATTCAAATACGGTTCATAGAGAGGCAGCCAGATAACAGGGTGCGTTCACGTTGGAAATTCGTCACAATTTTGGCAAATAATCTACAACGTCACAAGTTTCAAAGAGCTTGCAGACGCAGGGAGTTAAACATGTGGGTCTTACTGATTTTCCATCAGGCTTGTTAATAAAGTGAACAAATGACTCGGTTCATTCTATCGGATAATCATTTTTTCCGTTTCATTAAATATATCGACTAGTAAGGTTTAAATTTTAGCGGAAATCTTTGCAGGATATCATAACCAATACCATCTGTTCTGCAGGAGTTCGAGTTCTTATATTCTAAGACGACTTAAATTCTATATAACTAAATGGCGTATCCATAAATTTGTTTTCACTGCACGCAGGCAGCCAATTGGAATCGGTAACGCTCCAAGGAGGACTCAGTTTGTTAAGGCCGGTTTCTATTTTTGATTCATTTTGATGGAATTCCGACGTATGATTGGATTTGATCTTAACCCATATCTAATTTTTGTATTACATTATAAACATAGTGATTCTCCTTTTTCACGTATTATAATCCTCTCCATCAAATACTGGTATCGAAATATCTTTTTTGTCCATCTGGATTTCTTCTTGTGAGCACGTGTTTCTTTGAATATTTTTAATCCATATAAATCACCATTTATTTTTCGATTTTCACAAAATCTTTTTCTCTTGATTAATTCTTCATCATTTCTTTTACGTAACTTTACTTATATTTTTCTTTGAACTCTTCTCAGTTCAATTATTTTCACTGAAAGACCTCCGAGTTTCTATATGACTCTCTCGTTTCATTTTGCACTGATTTCACTAATATGTCTCATTGAACTCACAGAGTAGCAATATGGTATATATAGACAATTTGTAACCACATACTGCTACCATGTTGAAATAAGGAAACCAAGACTGAGAGGATTATTTATTTAAAGACAAACTGTATTATATAATGTATACAGCACATGCTACACATGCTATATGCACCGAGCTCTCCAGCGCCTAGCACGAGTCTAAGCGCTGCGCAGTATCCATCGTACGACTCTCATGTATACCATTAGGAGAAGATTCGTACATGTATAAGTAGGTTTGTTTACATTTTTATGTTCTCACCTGTAGTGTACAATATACATGTACCTATATCCTAACAAAGTTCTACAAGCATAATGAAATTGCGAGTCTGTATCGGAAGAAAATCGGGATCCTGCTTTAGCGACTGTGCTAATTGATTAGGAAAAAATACACATTAAGAAAGGTAGTATACTAATTTATTTGCATCGCAAAAAATTCGGGAGCCAGATTGGAATCAAAGGTTCGCGATTTCTTTGCCCAGTAATTAAATCAACATCTCGATTTCCTTCTGATTAAGACTCCGAATATCTTTGCGTTTGCGGAACTTCAGGACCTGATACCGCGTGCTCTAATGACACAGTGACATTGGTTTGCTCATTTACCACCGGTACAAGAAAATCGGGATTGTGATTTTCGTTCAACGTAATGAAATAGAGTTGGTAATCGAATTTTTTCGTGACACTAAGAAATCGGTGCTTTTCTTGCACACGCCAAGCCAATGGAGTTCTTCTTTTTTTGCGGTTGCAAAAAAATACGTATCGCAATTTTCTTGTGGTGCGAAAAATTAGAATATTTATTATTACTTTGAAACACGCCACTGTGCAATGGAGAAAGAAAAGAGGCAAGAGTTCAAAATTATGAATAATAAAGATTTTAACTAAAAATATTGAATATTGATGTGAAAGTGGTTCGAGAATATCGGGCGAACTAAATAATCTATTTCGCGAATTAGAAGCTGTTTCAATAAATTAATAGTAGGTATCATTTCTATGTGCAATGATGTAATGATTGCACATATTCAGCAACTTCAACTAATTATTCGTGACGCAATGCACGTTGCTTCTCTGCAACTGAGTTGACGCACTGTAACTCAGGGCAAATGAAGACTTATTATTTTTGTCGTCTTCTTGATCCTCACGTACTGAAAATAGTTCCTTAGTAAGACGCAATGCTTAGCAAGGAACAATCGCTGAAAATAAATATTGTTTTATGCAATTTTAAGATCCTTTTCTTCTCGAGATCATGCACTAGACCTTGAGATACTCAGGAAGACAAAAATATGTGAACGCTAAACTTAGACGTAATGGTAAGTGTTTGCGACTCACCTGTACCTGAAAATCTAGAATTTGTTTTTTCTTTTTATTTTTCGAAAATCGCATTTTTTCCCCTAGACCACGTATTGAGTTTAGGGGTAGTCTAGCACAGAAGAAAAGATATGCGAACGCTTAGTCTGACTTAGTGCGGAACGTTTGCATTTCGCCATAAGAAGGGGATTTTTATAAAAAAAAATTTAAGTTTTAAATTCACTTTGTTTCTTTATTAAAATAAAATTTATTTATTTTTTATTTATTTTTTATTTATTTTTTAAATTTTTTTATTTGTTTCTTTATTTAATAAAACACATGCTTTCGCTTTCGCTGTATTTCCGCATATAGTCGGATTCCCTAAGGAAGACACAATGCTCGGCTTTCCCGAGCGCTAGCGCTTCTCCGCATACTTCCGCGAGCCAGCAGACGTATTCCTTCGTCTAGTTCCAGCTTCGGTGAAGGAATGAACGCCCTTCTCTGAATCACGCGCTCTTTTAAACATGTGAGTGGAGCTGCTCCGGCGCTGAAGCAGTGAGTTACCCTCACCACTTGCCCAAACGCCAGTATCGCTGTAGTTATATTCAGGATTGCAAATAATTAATTAATTCGGTAATTTAATTCCATGTTAACTCGCAATTCCTTTAGGAATCGTGAATTATTTATATTGTGACGGTGTCTGAGCACGTCTAAGATAGTCGGCATAGTAGCGTTTCGCAGTGCGACGCTGGCTCCGTGGTTAGAGCGCGTGCCTGGAGATCTCGAGGTCGTGGGTTCAAGTCCCCAAGTCGCTTAACTTTTGTGCGATTGTCAACGAGTACGGCTCACCCCGTTACATGGCGCCCAACTAATAAATCCACACGAAGAAATCCACAGGCGGAAAGATTCTTCTCCTCCCATCTTTCCGAGAGTATTCTCTCTTTCTCTGATGTCTAATACTGTCCATTGGCTAAATATGGCTTGAATTACGGAGTATTGCTCAGTAGATAATGAGATTGAACTATAGTGGTCTTTCTTTACCTGATCACCTGCCGACTTCAACTATCGAATGTGGTGGCACTCCCAATTCTGGAGAAGTTGGTCGCGTTTAAGGTGGGGGGTGTCACGGTGTCTGAGCACGTCTAAGCTAGTCGGCATAGTAGCGTTTCGCAGTGCGACGCTGGCTCCGTGGTTAGAGCGCGTGCCTGGAGATCTCGAGGTCGTGGGTTCAAGTCCCCACGTCGCTTAACTTTTGTGCGATTGTCAACGAGTATGGCTCACCCCGTTACAATATTTATATTTATATTTGTGTGTGTGCGTGTGTGTCTGCGTGTGTATGTCTGTTGGAATTTTAAACATTTCGCTTCCTCCCAAGGGAAGCTTTGTAACAGAGATTTTTACAAGTTTGCTTACAAACACTGAAAATAAGATTCTAAGATGTTTGGAAGTAAAATCGAGGAATTGTAGAAAATATCCGTCTGGATGTACGTATGAATGAACGTATGTATACCGCTACATCTCAGCTTGTGGTTTTTGGATTGCATTAGAACGAGGTGTATTTCATTTGTCTTGCTTGTCCGATAGCGCCAAAAGAAAGTTGATTTTATGTTCTCGTAAAATTTTTATCTGATGTATTTTAAAAGGAATTTTGCGAATTTTCAAATGGTGCAAAAACCATTTTTAAGAGAATCAAAATATCAACATTTTAACCCGAAATGATTTCAAATAGCTGCTATAGATTTTGCGTTATTAATGAAAACGTGTTTTTCGCAAAAGCTCTGGTAATTCGGAAAATTATCAAGCAATTATTTTGAAAAAAATGATGTTAATGTAGAATATTTAGAGACATGTTGCTGGAAAATTTTACACTATTTCCCAGAATGGTTATTTAGAAAATTGAAAAACATGTTTTTCGGATCTCCAACGATTACAGGAGTAAAATGGTTTCGATGCACTTGAAATTTTGAAAAATACTGCATTTTTGGCATTCTTGCCTCTGCTCCAGAGAGAGACAGAGAGAGAGACAGAGAGAGAGAGAGGGAGAGAGAGAGAGAGGGAGGGAGGGAGAGAGAGAGAGAGAGAGAGAGAGAGAGAGAGAGAGAGAGAGAGAGAGAGAGAGACGGTACTTACAGTTGCTGCCGAAGCTCTCGGACACTGCAATTGTCCTGGCTGTCACGAAGGGGTCGCAAGTATGCTTCGTGTAGCCTGGCTTCTGGCAGCTGTAACAGACGAGCTCTTTCTTCTTCTCAGTCTTCGTATCGCTGCTATCGCTCGACTTCTTGTCTTCAGTCGATTTCACCTGATCAGCTTTATCATCCTCGGAGCTTTTCTTCGAAGATTTCTTCCGCTTCTTCTTCGATTTATTCGAGTCTAAATCTGGCTGTTTTCTTCTCCATTTTACTCACGAAGTCGTTGAACTCTTTGAACCAAGCTAGTGGCTCAGGAGACCCTTGGAATTCCCTTTCCCTCTTTCTTCGTAACTCTCACATATTAAGTTCCTTTAAAAAAAGGGCACTTAATTATTTCCTGTCGCAGGAACATCCCTGAGTAAGCGACGTCAGCATTTTGTTTTAAGTTCATATTAAAATTTTTTTTAAGTTTTTTAGTACTATATATTGCGCGCGAGGAGAATTTTATTTTCCTGTTTATTTTTGCGCTGTGCCCGTTTATACCTCTAATTTTGTTGTTTAATTATGGAACTTTTATATTGTATTATTTTTAAGTTTTATATGTACAACATAAGGGACATGGAAAATAAATGGTATCTATGTACCAAAATATCTTGGATCACGTTAGGAGATAGCAGCTAGCTTTTTTTACTGCTCTGTTTATCTTTTGATTTATCTCTGCCGCAAAACTGCCCATGGGCGTTTTTGTTGCAGGTTGTTGCACGCTAAATTTTCAACTTAAGCTCCAGATAATTTACGCTTGAAGTTGCATTATTTATTTGTGGATTTTCCTGTTGCTTGTACGGTTTTTCAATTGGAATGAAAACTCCTACTAAGATACATTTGCTGCTATCTTTCTGCCTGGACAGTAACTGTGTTTTTCGTTTATGGATCTTGAGGAAATAGTTTCTTCTTCTAATTATTGGACTAGATGAATACGATATCTTGAAACTGATTAGATAATCCACAACATCTTAATTACTCAGTCGATAACTTATTATCTATCTGATTAAGTTATTGTGGGTCGGTAATTTATCACCGACTTACGTCCGAGGAGTGCGAGGAATTTTATCATTATTTCCACTTTTTAAATGGATGTGTCATAAATGGCTCCGCGCGCTCCAACTCGAGCCGCACGCGACCAGATGCGTGCCTTTGCAATGTTACAATGTACTTCTCGGTGACTCGAGAAGTAAACACTTCTGCGAGACACTTCTCGCCCGATGCTTACAAACCGAATATTTATTACAAGTATAGAAAAAACACGTCCGCAGTTTCCCCATTTGCTCAAATTGAGTCAGGAAAAACTCAGTATATTCTCGTATACTGAGAAAACCTGCGTCAGGAACTCGGTGCCAATTTTTCGATGTTTTATTTATCGCTTATACATATACGCGCGCACGCGCATATACACACACACGCACGTACGCACACACACACACATCCACACATATCCACATATATATATGGGTGGTTCTCTGACAAATCGAGCGGTCGATTTTTGACCCTATCGAAAAAAATTTTTAAAATGTTCCTAAGAGACACATGAGTATCCCTGAATTTTTTCAGATTTTTTGCATCAAGTATCTTCGAGTTACAGAGGGTCAAAGTTGATGAAATCACGTTTTTTTGCTTTTTCTGGCTACTTTCATTAATTTGTAGATCCTCAGGGAAGCATTTTTCACTATAGAGATATATAACATTTTTTTCTGCAAATTTTCTAAACTATTCAAAAAAAATATTTTTGATGTCGTATATATATGTTTTAAGAAAGTTATAAGTCATTTAAGTCTTAAAATCAAATTTTAGGAAAGTTCGATCATCCGGATCATAACCAAAAAATTCATGAAGATACCTTATTTCAATTCAAAAAAGTCTGCGAAAGACCCAGACTGTCAGAGGCCTTGGTTTCTCTGTAAAAAATCATTATATCCATTCATATATGACAAAAATTTAGTTTTATTGCTATATAGAAGAATTTAACCAATTTTATCAATTACGTAATTATTATAAAAAAATTTACGTAATTGATAAAATTGGTTAAATTCTTCTATATAGCAATAAAACTAAATTTTTTTCATATATGAACGGATATAATGATTTTTTACAGAGAAACCAAGGCCTCTGACATTCTGGGTCTTTCGCAGACTTTTTTGAATTGAAATAAGGTATCTTCATGAATTTTTTGGTTATGATCCGGATGATCGAACTTTCCTAAAACTTGATTTTAAGACTTATAACTTTCTTAAAACATATATATACGACATCAAAAATATTTTTTTTGAATAGATTAGAAAATTTGCAGAAAAAAATGTTATATAGTGTCTCTATAGTGAAAAATGCTTCCCTGAGGATCTACAAATTAATGAAAGTAGCCAGAAAAAACAAAAAAACGTGATTTCATCAACTTTGACCCTCTGTAACTCGAAGATACTTGATGCAAAAAATCTGAAAAAATTCAGGGATACTCATGTGTCTCTTAGGAACATTTTAAAAATTTTTTTCGATAGGGTCAAAAAATCGACCGCTCGATTTGTCAGAGAACCACCCATGTACATATATATATATACTGCGGGGATGGGTGGAGGGTTGCATGGCTAACTGTGGGAATGTGTGGAGAACTGTCTGGGTGACTGCGGGGATGGGTGGAGGGTTGCATGGGTGGCTGCGGGAATGCTTGGAAGGTTGTGTGAATGGCTTCGACGATGGGTGGAGGGTTGCGTGGGTGACTGTGGGAATAGGTGGAGGGTTTGTTTGGGTGACTGCGGAGATGGGTGTAAGGTTGCGTGGGTAGCTACGGGGATACGTGGAGAATTGCGTGGGTGACTGCGGGGATGGGTGGAGGATTGCGTGGGAGGCTTTAGAGGTTGGTGGAGAGTTAATAATAAATAATAATTTATATATAATTCTAATATTCACTTTTACAAGTCGAAATATTCACTGTTCAAAACACGAATATTGAATATTCATAATAAAAATAAAAAAGCGGATATTAACTGCTTGAAAGGTTAATATTGAATTTTCAACTACTAGCTATTAACTCTTTAGAATAGTTACTATTAACTATTTAGAACTTTAATATTCACTGCTTAGACAGTGAACAATCATCTACTTCTACTAGTCAATAGTCACAAATTGAAGGTATATTTACCCTAGTATATTTCTCATTGATATATACTAGGGTCTGACGTACGTTATACTTACCATCGCTACCGCGCACTTTGATTCATTTTAGCGGCAGTTTTAATTCTAAGCATTCTACAAAAAAAATTATAAAGAAAAGTTACAGATCCCAATCTTTTAAAGTAAGTTGCCGACTCAAAATTGAATTTCAACATTAAGAAAATCAGATTTTTTGCATAAAACCCTAATGTTTAGAAGATATTTGAGAAACAAAAAGAACTTAATTATTCAATTTTGTTGATTTAATTTTCATAACTATCAAAAAAGTTTTGTAGTATCCGAATGAAAACACCTACGTTCACATGAGAACGACATATAGTTGAAATCGCTTTGCGCTTTCTAAGATACAGCTAACATTTTTTCAATGCTTATTGGCTGGTGGGTCGGGGGCGACACATCACACTGGGAGGTCGGAGAGTCCGCGTTGGTGGACGACGTCTCGACCATACAGCTTTGTTAGGCAATGCGGTCATGACAAAGGCAGACCAATTGCCGTGCGGGATCTCCGGCGTACCAAGTGGTAGAAAATCTTGTGCTAACTCTTGTCTACGTATGCTGCCAGGGTATGCTCGGTCTGTTCTCTTGGCGTCTGAATCTCACTCTTCTATTAATATTCAATTTAATGTTGATGTATGTGTTAGGGATTTTTGCTTGTGGAAATTCGGCGTTTCTCTGCGAGCGTGAGTCGATAGTTAGTTGTTCGTTGTCCTCCGTATAAGTGTCGCATCACCATCTGGCGACACTGCGAATTAGCTTTGTCTGCGATTTTGTTAATAGTAAGACTGTGTTTTTAGTTTTAGTTTTTTAACTTTATTGACGTAAATTTTATTTATAAGTTTAATTGAAGTGTAATTATATTTTATAGCGCTACGTAGTTGCGGTCGCTCATAGTCTATTTTTGATGTTTTATGTGATTTTTTAAATGTTTATTAGGTTTGGAAAATTTATATTTTTATTATTTATATAATTGTTGTAAATTTTGTTTTCCAGATCTTTTTGTTAATGTATAACCCCGAAGAGGAGCCTGGTGAGGATAAAATACAGTTTAGGTCGAAGAGATGCACAGAGTCTTTTTTTCAATATCGTTGTCATCGAGAGGTAGAAGCATTTTTAACAAGATATTTTAAACATTTTTCAATATTTCCCAGGTCTCTAGGCTCATTTTTAGTCTGAAATCCTATGGTAAGTGAAAAGGCCCACGTCGAAGTAACGAATACTAACATAAGTGTGGGTACGAAGGTTCAAATATGGACTATATGGGATAAGTTAAAGGTGAAATTCTTGGCTTTTAGTCTAAAAATACTAATTTTATTTATGATCGTATTATTTCATAATAGAGTTGTTTTGTCCCCGTAATTACGTAAATCAAAGATTCAAAAATTATAATTTTATATTACCTTTAATAATTCAGAAGCTGAGGATCGCTTTTCCACTTCCACTTCTAAACATTGATCTAAAAAATCTTGAAATATACTTGATAATTTTTCTTTTTCTTTTATATCTGGTTTTCCATTTGTCGCAATTAAATATAATGCTCTTAAAGGATTTTCATTTAAATATGGTGGTTCACCTTCTATCATTTCAATGGCCATTATACCCAACGACCAAATATCAACCTATATTATAAAATGATAATACAACTATAAATAATTACTTACAGCAACGTAATAAGTGCAATAATATTTACATTATATTATAATATAAGAACCTTTCTATATTAATAAAATGATATCGCCGCCGCCGTGTCAGAAATTAGCTCCCACTTAATTGGGGCCCCCTCAATTGGTGCCCCCTCAGTGGGAGAATTGTTTCTCCTTTTACGTAATTTTAACCAAAAAGAGAGACATTTCTCCCATTGAGGGGGTGCTACTGAGGGGACGCCCGCTAGGGGGCATCACTGAGTAGACGGCTGGTAGGGGGTGCCATGAAACTGCGATTTTTATCATAATAATTTTATAAGACTTTTTTTATAAGTATCCCAGAAATTTAAATTACAGTAACTTTGAATATCCTAATGTCTTGCGTTTATGGAACCAGATAAAACTAAATTCAGAGCGGAGACGACTCAGTAGGCAGAGTGTCGGACTCGCGATCCAGAAGTTCTGGGTTCGATCCCGACTCTTGGCTTTTCTGTCATTGGGACACCTCTACGTTTACATATAACTGTATGTATATACTTAAGTGTCTTTTAACGTCGAAGCTCCAGTGGTTCGGATTCCACTGTACACAATCTATGGATGCATTATGTAGCTAAACTGTAGGTCCAGTCGAGATGCATGCGGAGTACATTCCGATGTGGTGCACATGCTTCCCAACTATAGGGTATCTCACTGATCGATACCATTCTGTGGTATCGGGCAGTCGGAAGAGCCAAATAAGACTCACAAAGAAGACTTGATAATGCTATAACGAAAAAAAAAACTAAATTCAATTCATTTTCATTGTTACTTAAATTATCTGAGCTGTAATAAAGGGATTTATGAAGTTTGCCCTTGACACTCAAACGCAAACCGAATATATATATGAACAAATGCTATGATTTCTACTTCACTGCCATATGTACCATTCATTGACATGCACAATTCATAAGTATTTTTATTGAATGGTTCAAAATAGTTCCAGTTTTTAAAAACATATTTTACAATTTTGGCCCTAAACAAAAAATAAGAAAAACAACGAATTAGGCAGTTGCCATCTCCTAAGATTTTTTTGTGGTTCAAACATTATATTAAGAGTGAAATTCACTACGCCGACTAACAGTCAAATTCGAGATTTGTACATAAATACATTCAATAGGCTTTCTTATAAGAACAAATTTTCTATCACTCGGAAGTATAGTATATAGAATAAAATGAATATATCGCTCTACTCGAGTAAAATTTGATTTTTGAATATAGGCTCTGCACTGCATATTCTCATAATGGAGATCTCTATGCAGGCAGGGCTAAAAAAAATTAAAAGAAAGAAATATAATTAGTTTAGATGGTATGCGACTCTATCACTCGAAAGTATAGTATATAGAATAAAATTAATCTATCGCTCTACTGTATATTTCTCTCTTTTAATTTTTTTTTTTAGGCCTGCCTGCATACAGATCTCCATTGTGAGAATATGCAGTGCAGAGCCTATATTCAAAAATCAATTTTTACTTGAGTAGAGCGATAGATTCATTTTATTCTATATACTATACTTTCGAGTGATAGAGTTGCATACCATCTAAACTTTGACACTGGCTCTTATAAGTGTCCGCTAGGTGGCGACCTGCCTTTTTCTCTATGCTAAAGTTCTCTCTTGCAAGAGAAAAATGCAGGCCGAGACCACATAAATGCCTCTTCTCTTCGAAGTGGCGGGCGTCTAAGGAAGCTGTCAGAGCCTTACTGAGGAGTCCACTCTAGCAGCTGGGACGAAACGCCAACAGAGAGCAATTTATATTTCTCTTTTAATTTTTTTTTTTTTTGAGGCCTGCCTGGATACAGATCTCTATTGTGAGAATATGCAGTGCAGAGCCTATATTCAAAAATCAATTTTTACTCAAGTAGAGCGACAGATTCATTTTATTCTATTTATATTATAATATTGTTAAATTTATAATATTTGATTGTAAATATTGACTATTGCAAATATTGAATTGTACTTAAAAACTTCGGGCTTTAGCAAAAACCCAATAACTTTAATTACTTAACTTTTAATAATGATGGTGTATGATAGCCTTTCACAGAGGCATCGGCGGTAGGATTATAGGCGAAGGTCAAATTATTTTATTAAGTAGATATATATATATATGTGCGATGTAGCATTGGAGAATAAGTCAACTTATGCTAGTTGTTTTAAAATGCATTTACACTGCAGACATTAGCCACTTTTAAATCATAATTTGCAATTATAAACTAACGCGACGCAGGAGAAGCAATGTAAATACAAAAATCTGTTACTTGGTTGTTGTCGATGCGGTTGCTATGCACAAGGCTATAGCTATAACAAATTTCGAATATGAATAGAAATTTATTCCTTTTCATATTAATCATTTCCATATTAATTAAAAATTGGGGGGTTGACGAGCGAAGCGAGTAGGGGGGGGGGGTAATCCCCCCCAGTACCTACATAAATTGATAAATATAAGATTGAGTAAAATGACTCTAAACTTCGGGTATGTTAAACTTAAAAAAAGAAAGAAAATGGTTTACCGAAGTATTGTTATAAGGGAGTCTTTATTGCGGAGCTTACAAATACATTGAATTCTTTATTAAGGTCTAAATAAATCATAAAGAAATTAATAAATAGTAAAGATCGTGTTATACTAAAAAAATCAAGCAAAAATATGGTAAGTATAAGTGTACACTGTACTTAGTACGTATACACTGTGCCTCCGGGGAGTAGTGCACCACATTATACTCGACATTTGCTAAATAAACTTAATGCGTTTTGTTTCTTCTGCTGTGTTTTCATGCCAGTTGAGACGTTAAGGAATTAATAAAACTATTTATCATAAAGCCAGAATTGTATTCGTCGGTGACTATGTTAACCTCCAATAGATCGAAATTTTAAAATATTTGCATATACTTTAAAAATAACAATTCAACAAGTATACCATATATTAGGTTCGTTTTAATATATGTTTTAAAGAAGTGGTGGGGGGGGGGGGGTCACCCGATTTGGCTACCGATATTTTTACCGTACAGTAGATGAAAAATAAAACCCTCTAGCCAAACTTTTAGCCCCCAAAATAACCTACAGTTCGTAGAAAAAATCAGTGTATATTTCAAAATCGCGAAAAAGGGCAATTTTAAAAATACCTGTTTTAATCCATTAAGTCTTAATTGAACAAAATTTTAATGTTTATTTGATTTTATCCGTGCATTATTTTAAAAGAAACAAGGGAATTCTTCGAAGTCAAGATACATGTGCTACTGTTTTCAAGGTTACTCTTTAAATTAGCGGTGTTCAAAATTACGAAAAGTGAACTGTATCTATTATTTTTCAAAAAATATAAATAAAAACGCACTTTTTGTGGTTGGATTCTTTTTTCAAACCAAATTCTTCTCTGAAACTGTAAGCTTTTAAAAAATTTTGGAAAGAATAAAAATGTGTTGTAATTCATTAAGGAATGGTCTAAAAAATACAACTACAAAAAGTACAGTTTTTTATATTTATTTTAATAAAAGTCAAAATCTAGAGACAATAGTTTGCGGTGACTGATAGAGTCAATTTTCTATTAACCCATAAAGTCCCAAACGCACAAAATTTTAACGTTGACTTTGACCGCGCATCATTTTAAAATAAGCAAGGGACATTGAACTCAAGGAACATATACTTATGTTTTTGAGGTCGCTCTTTCGATTGGCGGTGTCGAAAATTCCGAAAAATAACGTATAACCTATTATTGTTCAATAAATATACATCAAATGCACTTTTTGGACCCGGATTTTTTTTTCAAACCTAATTTCAACAATGCTCCGAATGTTTAGGCAACTTCTAATGCAGATTAAAAGTGGTCCCGATACTTGTACTTCAAAACTATGTAGCGAAAAATTTCGATATATAGCGTTATCCAATTCAAAATGGCGTCTGAACGGCAAATTTTTGTTTGAAATTTCACAGATTTTTTTCTCGAAAACTATAGACTTTTATAAAAATTTTCTAAGAATAAAAATGTCTTACATTTAGTCAAAGAGTACGAATCCGGTACGATTTTTGATTTTTCAAAAAGTCAAAAAATCGAAATTTCAAAAAACGTCCTTAAAAAATATGAAAAAAATTAAGATCATTCTTTGATGAATTCTAAGACTTTTTTGTTGTGTCCAAAAATATTTAAAAGTTTATAGTTTTCGAGAAAAAAAATCTTTGAAATTAAAAACAAAAATTTTCCGTTCGGACGCCATTTTGATTTAGATAACACTATATATCGAAATGTTTCGCTGCATATTTTTGAAGTACAAGTATCGGGAGCACCTTTTATCTGCATTAGAAGTTGCCTAGACATTCGGAGAGTCCAAAAAGTGCATTTTTTGTTATATTTGTTGAAAAATAATAGATTAAACGTTATTTTTCGGAATTTTATAAAACATAAGTATATGTGCCTTGAGTTTAAAGCCCCTTGTTTATTTTAAAATGATGCGTGGTCAAAGTCAACGTTATAATTTTGTGCGTTTGGGACTTAATGGGTTAAATTCATTTGCGAGTAATAGAGTCATTTCTAGTTAAATTTGACATTTGGTCACAGATATGTCTGATAGATGTTGATGTGACAACACAAAGCTGTCTCTTTGAGAAGGCAAAAAAACCGCTGTTAACAGAGTAGCACAATGCTTTCTCAAACAAAGTGCGTGCCATAAGGGGTTTTGCCTACGTTAATGATCAATAAATCGATTTTTTTATTCAATATTTTCATAGTTAATAGTCCATAGAATATTCCGGTGAAAGTCGTTTTTCGTGAACCACCAAGATACAGACAAAAAACTACAAACATATTTTTGAATATTTTTTTTAAATATTGGAAAAATCATCGATTTTCGATATCAGTCCTATTTAACCTCAATTATTAAACAGAATTATTTAACACCTGTAGTACACGATTTTTACAAGATATTGTACCTAAAATACAATATAAAAAACCGTTTTGCCAAAAGTTTCTTTCACAAAAAATTATTAACCTAGTAGTACAATCCTCGAAGTAACCAACTTTCGTAAAACAGCAATTCTTTTTCTTAGTTTTCTTGTTTAGTATTGTTCTTAGTCTTGGTCTTAGTCTTAAACAACAAAAAACGACAATCTCAAAGGTAATTCAAATTTGAAAACAGTAAAAAAATTGAGTCGATTTGAAATTGACACCTAGTATGTTGCGCCACACAGCGAGGATAAAGAAGATTAAATCCTGTTTTATCGATCAGTACTATACAGTTCTCTAAAAAACAGCTGTTCCAATTTTGGTCCACTGCTGTTCAAGTTATCATGTGGTAATGTATTTGTTTACTGCTACTTATAACCTGCCTTTAGTGTGGATAGATGGTTCAAAAACTTCTGCAACAAAAGTTCAGATAAATATTGTAGACGAACAAGTAGACGTTGCATCTTTAAAGAATTATTTCATATCCAAATGGACTACCAATTTTTATATTTACAAAAATCTTTAGAGCATATAGTAAGAGGTAAGTAGCAAAAAGAATAGTGAACATTAAAATAATTTTATTGTGAATTTGTATTGATAATTTCTTTTTTATTTTCAGCATCGAGACACCATTATAGATCTGCATCTTGCACCCGGGTCATCAAATATACTTGAATGCATATGTATTTGAGTATAAAAGCAGAATTATAGTATGCTAGCTAGTACCCGTAAGTATTACTGAGTTTACTTCTATGATATGCATATGTAAACTTCAATTGCATTTTACTCGGCTTATGCATTTGCATGATTATAAGTTAGTTGCCGCAGGGTTTCTCAGCCACTGTGAAACCGATCAAGCTGAAATTTCTTAGAGAACTCCAGGAAACTCTTCTTCATTGCATGAATGGAGCAGAATTGGCCAAGATAATGTTATATTCTACAATCCTCCCGTATTCGTTCTTAGGTCACTAGGTTACGATGTTAGAAAAACATCATGTTGTTTGTTTTCTTTCAGTTGTTGATTACGAACCACGATACGAAAAGCCTCGTTCTTATTAGAAAAATAAATACGTTCCCGTTTGTATATAAATACGTGTTATTATTGAGTATTTGCTTCTGCGGTTGCTGCTGCTGCTGCCGCCAGAATTGAAACAACAGATCGACAAAGACAGGATACAGCTAACCTAATTGAGGTAGATGCAAGTGACACTAATTTATTGGACGGTTTAGGCTCATTTTATTTCTAACGTGGTAGCCCATGTTCTTCCTGCATTGACTACGGAACCTCGTTCGATGAGCGTCGCGTTTCCTACGGAGATCAATGCATTCTCGATCAATGCTGCGACGAGTGCTATCGCCACATCTAACCATAGACGCGCAGACAACGACTAATCCTGCTCTCCAAGAGGCCTTACCATTGTTGTGTGAGACGGGAGCGGTGGCTGACAATTTCCTGCAAGAGTTGTCATCGATGAAAGCTGACTTTGAAATTGAGCGCGGGAAGCGCCGAGAATTGGAGGAGGCATTGCGTTTTCGCAACGTAGAGGAGCAGAAACTTGCCGAACTGCGTGCGCACGACACCGAGGTTATCGAGCTGCGACGAGAGATCGCACGACTTCAAGAAATACCTAACCAGCTGAGTCATATTCCTTGTTTACACACACAACCTAACCTACACAAATATTAACACTTCGCGAATCAAGCAATAGTTCAACGCGTCCGACAGACTTGGGGATAGGTTACAATTGGAAAGTGGATAAATGTGATGGTTCGGCACCATTGTGTGAGTTTTTGTTCCAATTTCAGTTGATTGCAAAAGCGAATCATTGAAATAACGATAAGAAAATGGTTGTATTAGCATCTTGCTTCGCGGTACCGCTAGATCTGTTCGTAGCTACTCTAAAACTTAAACAATCACTTTCGATTCTCTTGTCGGTAAATTAGAAGAAAGGTTTGGGGATAAACATTTAGAATCGATTAGTCCGAAAGTTGGGAGGATTTTCCTACTTTAGCAGCTGACATAGAGAGGTTAGTCACATTATCTTATACTGGGCGTTCTCCACAGGTTCAAGATAAGATAGCATGCTCTCAATTTATCAGCGCAATTTATAACAAAGGGGTTTAGGAAATTCTTCAGTTAGAAAAGATTACTTCTCTAAAAATTGCTTTATTTAGAGCTCAGGAAATAAAAACTATCAGGGATCAAAATAGGGTTTCCTTACAAATTAAAAATGACGTCAAAATTCCTCAAATTCCACAAAACTCATTAAATAAGACAACAGATAATACTGAGAAAAGTTCAGGTAAGAAATCTAGACCTTTTAACGTCCAAGACTGTTGAAAAATGTCGAGTGTTATACATTTCGTGCACATTGTCCGAACAAGGATCAGGGAAACTAGGTTGTGTTAAACTTTCAGGAGCGGATTTAACTTTTAATGATACAGCTCCCGAATGATTTGATTCTACCAATTCAGATGTACGTAGGGTTCTTGGAAATCTTAAGTCTTTCGGGTTTGAGGGCAGTGTTGGTGGTAAATCTTGCATTTTAAAAATTAGCACAGACTCAAATATCTCTATTCGTAGCTCTAAGTTTATAGATGAGAATCATTATAAAATTCCTCTTAATCAGAAAATTTTAAAGTATCCTACTGGAGAAAATTTTCCCGTTCAATTCAAAACTATTGTACCTATTTGTTTAGGTAAATATTCTGTTCGCATTGTAGTTTTTGTAGCCGACATTACTGATGATTGTGTACTTGGATATGATTTCTTAGGTAAAATAGGAATTTTGAATTCAATAATGAATATTTTTAAAAACATTCCAAGTAAACAAATCAGTCATGTCTCCGAAACCAAATGTTGTAGGATCTCAAGTACAATTAGTGAGGTACCAAGGTTACTAGAAGATGTATTTCAAAATAGCTCTCAAAATTTAGATTCTTCACAGAAGGATAGATGCGCTCAACTTTTTGCTCAATTTCAGGATATCTTTCAAGATGATGATGTTGCAGGACACTGTAATCTTGTAGAGCATGAAATTGAACTGAGTGATCCTCATTCTATTAAACAATCAGTGCGCCCTGTTCTCTTCCATTTGCAAAAAGAAGTTGATAAATGATTCATGACATGCATAAACAAGGTGTTATTGAGGAATCTTCTAGTTCTTGGTGTTCTCCTATAGTGTTAAAATAGAAGAAGGATGGTACTCTGAGATTTTGTATTGATTTTCGAAAATTGAACGATAAAACGATCAAAGATTCTTATCCATTACCTAGGATAGATCAAACATTGGATAAGTTATCTGGTTTTCGACTTTAGACTTAAAAAGTAGATATTGGCAGGTTAGAATTCGTTTGGAAGATCGAGAAAAGACAGCATTCTCGATAGGTAATGGGTTAGGGCAATTCATCGTTATACTTTTGGGTTGTGTAATGCCCCAGCCACTTTCGAGCAATTAATGGAGAAAGTACTCCGAGATTTGTTAGATCATATCTTTATATTTAGATGACGTGATGGTTATGGTTCAGTCATTCGATGGAATGTTAGAAAACTTGAAAACTGTTTTTCAAAGAATTCGAAATGCCAATTTGACACTTAATAGGAAAAAATGTAGTTTCTTCAAATGGGAAATAGAATATTTAGTTCACATTATTTCAGAAAATGGGAAAAAGACTGATCCTAAAAAAATTGAATCAGTAGTTACTTGGCCAGTTCCTTCAAACAAAAAACAGGTAAAAAGTTTCACGGGATCGTTTTCTTATTATAGACGCTTTATTAGGGGATTTTCCTCTATAGCCAAGCCACTTTATCAGTTAACAGAAAAAAGGCAAGGTTTCTTTGGACTGATGAGTGCCAAAAGTAATTTTCAAAATTAAAAGAAGTTCTCTCTCACCCCCCCCCTCTCCCTATCCCCCTCTCCCTTTCCCTCCCTCTCTCCCTCTCCCTCTACCGCCCGTCTCTCTCTCTCTCTCTCTCTCTCTCTCTAGCATAAGTATTTGGTAGCGCAACTCAGTTTGTACGATCGATAGAAAGATGCGCGAGAAGCGAGCGTTTTTCGCTCGCTTCTCTCGCATATTCAGAAGTCATGTTATTTGCAATATGACTTTAAAAAAACTTTTAATATGTAAACCTTTTAATATATTTTAATATTTTATGTATAATATTTATTGAAATGTAGTGTAAACAAACCGCCTTTCTGTCTATATTTTTTATAAATATATGCTTTCAATTTTTTTTCTTATTTTTGTCGAAAATATCTCGCAGCATCCGATCATGTGGACGCCATCTAAAGATGACATCTCACAAGAGACCCCTTGACCATCCTGTTACTCTACTATATACACGAAAAAAATGCTTGCTTCGCCCGCGTATTTAAAAATGTGAGATGTACAACATGACACATGATACATCATATAACCAAAAAATATATATAAGAAGAAACAAATGTTACGATGTATCTTATTGATGCCGAAAACATCTCAGAGCATGCCGATCATTTGGACTCCATTTCAAAATGACATCTCGCAAGAGATCCCTGGACCATCCCCTAACTACAAGATATATACACAAGGAAAAAATTCTTCGAAATACATTATTTTTGCTGAAAACATCTCGCAGCATCCCCCCGATCATCTGACCCCATCTTGAGATGACATCTCACAAGAGACCCGTGGACCACCACCTAATTACATGATATGTACACGAAGAAAAAAAATTTTTCGAAATATTTTATTTTTGCTGAAAACATCTTGCAGCATCTTGATCATCTGGACCCCATCTTGAGATGACATCTCGCAAGAGGCCCCTAAACCATCCTCTAATTACATGATATATGCACGAAGAAAAAATATTTTGAGCATCCTTTAATTGTATATAAGGCTGCAACAAGAAGACGCTATTCAAACATTATATTTACACCCAATAACTGTGTTGGATATTCATTTACGAATCCGCTCGACTTTACAAAATCGAAAAATGTTAATTAGAACTCGAGTTCTTGCAATTTTAGTGAATCTTAGTTGCAAAATTCATCTCTGCACTCATAGTGCTGCTTGTAATGTTGGTCGTACTTGAAATGTTTTGACTTTTGAAATCTCATTTTAAAGAGAATCTATTCCACTATCGACGCATAGGATATAATTTTTTTTTCATGAACACCAAAGTTATATACAACTATTCCTTATTAAAAAACGAAGAATGTCGTATATAATAAAGTTCAGTTATGATTATACAATTAAGTGAAATGGCGATCTAACTTAGCTTCAAATATTCCAAGAGCCGTCCTCGCGCATGGCGCGATATCGCACGAAGCTCTCAACAGATTTGAACCGCCATTTCATTCGCACCAATAGTAGTAACTCAACTTTATTATATGTCAAATCAAATTCTTCGGTTTAAATAAGGAATAGATCTATATAACTTTCGTTTTTTTGAACAAAAAAATGTCGGTTAAATTTGCTACTAAACAAATGAAAAGCGTATAATTTTTCTACTTTTTTTCCCATTTCTGTCTTCACAACTTTTTTTTATAATGTTTGTTATAAATATTGTCTTATGTGTTGATAAGGCAATATTTAATCATTAAAATGAGACCTATACAGTCAAAGAATTCCATACACAACTGCAGTTAGAAGAGAAACAGTGTGCGTGATGATACTGTAACAGCGAATTTTTTTAAAAGGGCACTACTTTTTGACATTTACGTAATGTGTACATAAAAACAATAATTTCATATTTTATTTATGCCATATGTATTTTGATCTTTAATAGGGTTTAATTATTTAAATAAAGGTAAAAGCGAAACAGTGTGCGCAATGAACTAGAAAGTGTTTACGGCTAATCTTACAGCGAATTTTTTGAAAAAATAGGTGTACTAGTTTAATTTCATTTTCATTTTTTATTCTCACTATTATAACAATTTTTACATGTTTTGCTTCGTTCTAAAGCGCAAAACGAGCAACACTCCAATTGAGATGAAACGCAAATGTATGAGTGTCTCGAGCATGTTTGACAAGAACAATTTGGTGTTTAACTCATTCGACGGAGGTAATAAAATTTGCACCTTATCGTTGGACATAACGCTGCACATTTCTGTAAATATTTTGTTTGCATATAAACAATATAAAAAACTCTTGTGATATGCAACCTAATTGTGCGGCTAGTAGGTGGCAAATCTTCGATAAACAATTTTGTAGAATGATGAAATGAATATAACCGATATTCATCACAAGTTTTGCAAGCAGAGTTCTTTTTTAAAACCTGAACGAAGTATTCTTCCGAAAGTTTTATGTTGCAGTCGATTGCGGCTTCTAAATTACCTGCAGAAGTTTGAGACATTATTTTTTAACCTCAATTTTTTGTAAATAGGAATAAATAAAATTATATGCACTTATGCCAAATTCCAATAAATATTTGGTAGAATTTGCTTATAAAGTACTTAACTTTGTCCCTGCTTTACTTGTATAACCTAATCCAGTCAGATAATGCAATGCAGGTAAAACGGAACACAAGTCTTGCCCAGAAAGTGCTGCTAATTGATGTAAGGTACATTCCGTTTATTGTTTGATACATCCACTTCACTCTAAAGTACCTTACACAGAAACGAAAAAGAATGTTAGAAAAATAATATAATTGTTAAAAAAATAAAGATAAGAATGTAATATATATGCAAACCACATTATTTAAAAGTTTCAAAAAAATATAGTGCTAGGACCATGACGTCCGTATCACTCGATACAATAAAATCATGTTTATATCCTTTTACGCAACTATTGTATATTATCTTTACATCCGCTTCTTCAATACCGAATCTCTGTAAATCTTGCAGAGAATTTTGCTCTGTACTTGAACTGAAAGGATCATTATTAATCGTACTGCATACTAATTTATAGTTTGCAAGCATACTTTCATGAAGAATCGATTCTTTTAAAAAACTTTGTAATAAAATCTTATTTTCTGGACAATCCCAAAACTTGTCTTCTTGTTTTGGCAATGCAATATTTTTTATTCATGCTCAGAAGATTTGATTGATTTCTCAAAATATAAGTCAAAAAGCAAATCGATTCGTAATGCTTTAAGGGGTTATGCCTGAGTTGAACCTGTAAAAAAGACATTAATAAGTAATAGGCTGAAAAAAATTATTTATTAATAGTATAAAAAAAATCTTTCTCCTACTTCAAATATAGGTATTAAACATATTTTTAACTATTTTAAAAAAATTATATATCTATACTTACATTGTAAACAATTACATGTATGAATCATTAACTTTCAGCACTTTTTTCCCTTTGCCGCAGGATATCTCAGCATCCAGATGATGAATTGACACCAGACAGGATGTAAAATCTTCTGAATATGTTTCTTCACTGCTTGCGTGGAAGACTTTTCTACAAAAAATAAATTTTAAATACTTAGTAACTCATAAGATGATTATATCAGTAATTATAGTGAATATTACATATATTCACATACGCAACATTGACTTTTACCTTGTATTAGTCAATTCTGCTCCGTTCAAGCAGTGAAGAAACATATTAAGAAGATTTTCCATCCTGTCTGGTGTCAATTGTAATGAAATAAACAAATTTCATTACGAAAGAAAATACTAAATACATACGCAACAGCAAAGTACAAGGAAAACTCACGACTATTGCGCACTAGCCGAAAAACTCGAAGAAACCTCGAGAATAGGAATTGCCCTTAAGGGGTTATGCCTGAGTTAAAGTCATCAAAAAATCGATTTTTTTTTTATTGACTTTTTTCATAGGAAATTGTCTGTAGAATACGATGCTGAAGTCCCTTTTGCCCCCATTGGGTAGAAAGCTACAGACCAAAAACTGAAGGCGTGCGAATAGCTTATTTTTAAAAAATCGTAATTTTCGCGTTTTTATTTGTCAGTGCTGTGTTACTGAACATGATTACTTTTCGAGCTTTTAATGCTTCTCATGCATAATATTTGTATGTAAAATACAATAAAAATATTTATTATGCAATTAAAATCCGTTAAAAGATATTAATAAAATGAGCAAAATTATGCAATATTAAAAATTTGCAAATTGCTTATTTCCACATTTTCCTCTTTTTTGTTTATTTAAATGAATAATTTATTTTTAAAAAAGCATTTGATTATTTATTATGCTTTATAAAAAATTAATTAGACGCAAATATTCGTCAATGAATAAAATTATGCAAAAAACGAATTTTGAATTTGGCGCTTACCGACGGGGCCGCGCGATATTCTTTCGAAAAGGCTATTCATCTAGTAACCTGTTTTACCGTATGATTGAGAATTCAAGAGCGCAAAAACACTTGCTTTGAATTTTCATATCAACTTTTATTCTGCATTGCTCAATATTATTAAATAATTTATTTTATAATATTGATAGCATTTGTGGTTAAAAAGTAGAGTAAGTGAGAGTGATTTGTGATCAAGATGAGTCCAGACTCAAGATATAGAGTTTCAGGATCATCTGACAGAAAAAGAAGATTTGGAAGAAGAAAGAGAAGACCCAAGATTTTTCATCAAAAACAGCAATGGGAAGTTTCGACAACAGCACCAGCACCAGCATCAGCATCAACATCTATACAACAAGAACGAGCAACACCAATCACTTCAGCATCATCTACGCCTGATACAGTTCCTTCAACGTCTAGGGAATGGAGTTCAAGATCTGCTGCGCAAGCTTTACCAGGTACCTCAACATCAGTACCGCCAGAAATTCCTGTGTCTAGGTCTAGACAAAAATTAAAATCAATTTATGTAGAACCGAGTGGAATTCAGAATAGAATCTTTGACATTTCTTTGCTTCTGCCAGGATTACAGGAGTTTCTGGCTTGTAAAGCTTGTGGCGGATGCATCAAATTTGATGAAGTTGATGTACGAGGTCTTGGTAGCAAGCTATCCATCACCTGTACATCATGTAACGCAGTTGCTTTCATCGACTCCAGCAAAAAAGTTGGAAAACAAAGTAACGCTTATGACTACACTCAACACTTGAAGCACGACGAGCCAAAAGAAAGAGAAGTCATCAGGATGATGACTTCTACAGAGCTGGTGCTTATTAAACACACATACACACATTACACACATAACCAAATACTTATACACCATACACAACCTCACTTGTAAACAAACAACATAATTTACAACACAAACACTAAAAAACACTGAAACACATTCACAATTTTTTTCTGTTTTTTTCACTTTTGTTTTCCTTTTTTTTTTAATTTTTTTCATTAAACACTTTTCACACACACATCACACATGTCACAGCATCAGCTCTGTAGAAAACAGTCTAGCTGAAAAGTAGGTCAGAGAGCAAGCTAAACAGCTGATTGGAGCTGTCTGCTTGCTTTCTGCCTCCTTAGCTCACCTGATGGACTGTTTTCTCTAACCTCTCAACTACATGAACTTGATATGATGATGATAGTTCTACTCTTCTGTTCATCACATGTAAGTATAGAAACTTATTTATTTACAATAAAAGCATTTTTATAGCTTAATTATAAAAATGTTTCAAATTTAGAAAAATTACTTTTTTTAATGATTTTTCATTTTGTTTCATTTCAGAGGACTGGACACGAATAAAATTTTTGGATTATCCTCAAACTTGACAAAGATGACCAGGATACGTATATCTATGACTTAAATAAGGTCCAGGTGTGAAGAAAAATTGTAAGTATATTTTATATCATTAAATGTCAAGTTAAACTTTAAATGCTTTTTTCTCAAGTTTTGAATTTTTCTCATCTTAGCTCAGTTACCGCATGATTTCTCAAGAACCAATGGACCAATCAACCTGAAATTTTTTGGAGAACTCCAGGAGGCCTTTCTTCACTGCTTGAACGGAACAGAATTTGCAAAGATAAGTCAAAAGTGAATGTTATGTATCTAAACATACGTAACATTCACTATAATTACATATATTATAACTTATACGTTGCTAAAATAAAAAATTTTTATTTTTCAGTAATTTCCTGCGTTCAAGCTGAGGAGAAGGCAATTTAGAAGATTTTCCATCCAGTTTGGAAATAATTCATCAACCAGAACTTGAAAATTCATGCGGCAAAGGAAAAAATATGCAGAAATTTAGTACTGCATACATGGAACTATTTACATAGTAAGTATGCATAAATAATTTTTTAAAAATATTGAAATTTACTATTAATATGTATATTTTCATTAGGAAACAAAATTTTTTTTATATTCATTATAAATAATTTTTAATTACCTATTAATTGATAAATTGTTTTTTTCAGGTTTAACTCAGGCATAACCCCTTAATTAAGTGCGCAACACGAATGGAAAATACGCATCTACGGAAGGCCGACGCCTTGAGGAAATCGAAAGTGGAAGATCGAGGAAAAGCGTACACAAGTGTCATCATCGATAGAGAAGCGCCGAGAAAACCTTCGACGGTCACGTAATTAGGCGTGGCAGCGGAAAGTGAGAGGGCCCAACGCCAAAAATCACCTACCTGCTTAAATAGAGAAGACGAGCGGCGGCACGGACACTAAGTTCACAGACCGAAAACTGGTCAGTACGATCGATTGCCCGCAAGTGCGCGATTCTTATATGCAAATACGAATAGTCGACAAACGCGTACAATTGTATTCTTTTGAACACGCGCAGAAAAACGAAAACAGTAGTGCGCGAGTCTACCGTAATTAAATAAACAGAAGGGATATTCCGCTCGAGAAAGAAAAGAGAGAGAGAGAGAGAGAGAGAGAGAGAGAGAGAGAGAGAGAGAGAGAGAGAGATAGATAGATAGCTAGATAGATAAATATTTATTTTATAATGTACATTCTGTTGTACATAAATAAGAAAAGAGAGAGAGAGAGAGAGAGAGAGAGAGGAAGCATAGAACGGGCCGACCGAATACCTGTAAAAAGGCCCAGACGCGGCGGCGCCGTATACTCTCTCTCTACAGAGGAAGACCCTCACAGCGGGAGATCACGGAGCGGCAGCATCCAGCATCGACTTCTACATATACATATATATAGATATACACGTACACAGACAACACACCGAGTATAGCAAGGTACTTTTTCTCTTCCTAAAATATCTGAGTCTTTCATTTTTATACTGGTCTCGTATTTTCCGACCCCTCACCCGGTAATGCGAACGTACAACGATCGCAAAGCAAGGGGCAATTACTGTTTAGTAAATGAATGAATAAATATATATACATATATACTTTTCACATAACGTATACCAGAGTCTTTTATTTATTTCCCTTGGAACCATTGCAAATTAAGAAATTGTATATACATGTTCAGACGTAACATATATATATAATTTTAAATTGGTGCATCGGCAAATGGAATAGGGAAATACGAGATCATCAGCGATGGTTCCCAATAATGTCAGACACAAACGCGTTTAGCAATTGGCGCGGTTCCGAAAATTTAAGAGAAGATTCGACAATACTTGACAAATTAAGACAAACGAGAAAAAACATAGACGAAATTGACGAAGACGAAAGTATAACTGTTCAAAAATTGATCGGAGACGCAAACGCACTCGCAAAAGAAATTACGGGAACGTGTAAAAAATATACAATTGAAGAACCGAGAGAAATTGACGAATTTCCGAAATCAAAAAAACAATTTCATATATACAGAGAAAACAAAAACGAGACAGAAGACGACAGTGACAGCGATAAGGAAACTAGAACTACTACGCAGTTTCGTTTAAAAACAGAGAGCTTTTTGAAAAGCAAAGAAATTTTTGACAGAAAATTCAATAATAGAAAATTTGATGCGAGCACTCCGATAGTCAGTAAGAGCGAAAGTCACAAAAAATTAGTTTCATACCTACAAAGCGCACAAACAGATGAGTCGGTAATAAGCGAAGAAAAAGAGTTTGAAGATATAAAAGCGCATTTTAATCATACATAATATCTATTAAAATAAATACATTATTCCAATACGCAAATATTTTTGATTCTTTACATCTTGACGCTATAAACTTATGAAAATCAACTAACAAATAGTGAAAACTTAAAATCGTAAAATCGAAGTTAGTGAAGTGATACTAGAAAAAAATGGTTGTCAGTTCAATAGACCCTTAATGCGAAGCTGTTTACGAACATACATATTTTATTGATGAGAGTGAGTTTTATATATTCCAAGTTGATGTACATAAGCATAAATTCTTGTCAAGGGCTTAAAAGTTTTAAGGAGAATTTGAAAAGATTTAATTTAGATGATAGAAGAAACACTTAGACTTTTGGGTACATAAGGGTTGTGGAGGGTTTGAAAATGAATCCTTAATTTAAATAAAGAAACAATCTTATACTTGCCGACCTTTTACCTTGAAAAGGTTTTTCATTTTTGATTTACAAAAAGAGAAGCTAATTCTTTATACAAAATAGATTAATTATTTATAAATGCATTTATTTCTGTAGAAATCGATAGTAAACTCATCCCAAACGCAGCTTTACTCTATGAAAGCTGTTGTCAACACGAAGAATTTGAGATCTTTAAATGAAAAACGACTATGCATCTCTTCGAGCCAAACTTGTTTATTAAACTGTCGCCAACGTTTCGAACCATTGCGGTTCCTCCTTAGGGCTATAACCTAACACAAAAAAGTTTTTACAATTTTATGCAATAAAATCTAAGTTAAGAACAAATTACTTCAAAAACACAATTTTACCTTAAGGGGTTATGACAGGGTTAAAACCTGGAAAAAAAAAGAAAAATTATTAGTGCTATAAAAAATAAACATATGTAGGTGCTCTAAAAACTACATTTTTCATTTGAAATCTAAGTATTATACATCACTTTTATGCATAAATAATATGCATAAAGTGAGTGTAACATTTAAAAAGAATTAAAGATATTTGCTTACCAAAAATCATGATTTTCATCACTTTTGTTTGCTTTCCGCATGTTTCTGATGGAACCGTACCATCAATCCTGATGAATCAAAGTGCCAAATCTTCCTTATGAGTCTGGTCACAGACTAAGCGGAACAGATTCCTGAAAAACACAAAATTAATGTAATTGATTAAACATATATTCACAATATTAGCAATTATAGTGAATGTTATATATATAAACATACGTAACATTCACTTTGAACTTATCTTTGCCAATTCTGCTCCGCTCAGATTGTGACCATAATCATAAGGAAGGTTTTTCAATTTGGTTTATCAGTATTGATGGTACGGTTCCTTCAGAAAGCTGCGGCAAGCACACAAAAAGCATGAAAAAACTAAATTTGAGTAAAAGGTATTTAAAGTTTATAATATAAATCATACAAATGAACTCAGCTATACTTACAGAAACTATCAGGCATACCTTGATTTGTTTTTTGGTACTCAAATATATATACAATAAAGTATATTTGGTGGTACGCGCATATAGTACTGTGTGATAATAGTATTTAGAAGTTGAAAATAAAATTTTTCGTTACCTATTCATAATCAAGTTATGCTTATAAATTTTAGTTACATGGAATACTTACGATTATTGATTACACTTCAAGTTGTTGAAGAGCATACAAAATAAAACTCCAGATAGTTAATATAAACTCCCATCTTGCTGGCGTGTACCCGTATACCTAAAAGCAAAAAATAAACCAACAAAGAAAAAGCTCATTATGAACACAATTATTACTAATTAATTTCCAATACTTATCTGAATAATTTTTATACTCTGCAGAAGCTCTTGCACTTTTACAACACCTTACACCACTGAGGTTATAAGCATTATTACAGCAGCTAGCAGACTAACTGCACTGATCTAGTCTCTTGGATGAAAAACAGCTGTTTGGCTGCTTTCTGCTTCTTTACAGAAAATTCTACTATACCGATCAAACAGTAATCTTCATTCTCGACCGGACGCTGTGAAGCACAACCTGTTCGAGTGGCAAATTCAAATTTTTTGAATGCCTTTACTTTAACACATTGAGTTTAGTAACATAAAATCACACATAGAAAAATTAATTTTACAGATTTTATTTATTTTACGGAAATAAATGAATAACTCTTGAGAAAAAAACGGTTTGTAAAACGGTTTTTAAGTCGTATTTTCAGTAAGATTTCTCATGAAATTACTCTTTAAAAAGTGTGGTAGAACAATCCTTTCCACAAGTTTGGCCTAAGTAAAAGATTTAAAAATCACGATTTTTAAAAAATTTACTTGAAACAGATTTATCAGTTTTTTGTCTATATCTTCGAGGTAAATGTTTTTAGCAAAAAACGGCTTTCAGGACCATATTCTACAGACTGTTAACTGTGAAAAAAGTGAATAAAAAAAAATTGATATTTTCATAATTCTAACCCTGTCATAACCCCTTAAACACTATTCAAATTAATTTAAAACGCCAATATGCCGGCCGTAGAAGTTAGACCAAGCACTAGCTAAATTAAACAATATTCTAAAATTAACACAATGGAAAATAACTTTACAATAATTTGATTCAAAAGTCTTACAAAGACAATGACCAATATCCCAACAATAATCACTACCGGTGCCGCGAGATGTTAATGCGACACCGGAGGGTCTCAACAATCGACTAAGTTTAATCTGCGCATACGTTGCTTTTTAAACCGAACCAATTACATATACAAACGCAACAAATTTACACAACACTATACTTTTGATACTAACATCGCGTCAATGCGAAAACCGAAAGTAAACCGCAAACACACAATTCTAAGAGGTGGCACTATTCTCTTACCAAGTGTCAATGCCGAGAGCCCGCGCAGCAAGTTTCGAACGCTCCTTCCATCACTATATCGGCATGATGTAGTATGACCGGAACGTTGCCAGACAACCAGGACTCCCCGTCCTCCCACTGGAATGTGCCGCTCCGCCCCGCCAGCCAATCACTACAATACCCATGTTGGCTATGTTACAGAGCGCGAAGCGGTGTGCCACTTCATCTTGTTCAACCCTTTGATATCTTGCAATCAAAATTTACTTATGAAGAATTGGCATCTCGTTGTCAGATCCATTAACATAATTATACGTTTAGTACTATTACTGCGAATATATGGCTTTAGTGTATAAATTTTTGCTTGAAAACCTTAGACACAGACTGTGTTTCATACGTATATCCCGGTATCCTGTTGTATATATCCCAAAAAAATTGAACGGATATCATGAAAAACAATTATTAGCTATTACAAAATAAATCAAATATTTAAAAATACATTTATTTCTGTAGAATGATTGAATGCGTATCTCGTAAACAGCTTTTGCTCAATGAAAGCTTTGCCGGTACAAAGAATTTGAGACCTTGAATTCCAAATTTGCCTCAGCCGAAGCCCACATATCTGTAATTGTTTATAAACAGCAATTTATTAATAAAAAAGTATGCGGTATATATAGACATAAAAAAATTATTTTAAATACTAAAAGGTACCTACAAGAGAGCTACCTATTCAGATTTGTTAAAAAAGCTTTTGTATGGAAATGAAAAATTATTTTCTTGTATTAATTTTGCATGATCAAAAAATTATAATTATTCGAATTATTTATAACTTGTTCTATCGTTATGCACGGTTCAAAAAGATCGATTTTCAATGGTTTATATTAGATCCTTATAATAAATTTAAACTACTACAACGTGATAAATATTATGTAAGTTGGTCGAAAGTCCAAATCATTGCATTTACTGGTCAAACGCAATTAGAAATCTTGTAATAATCTAATACCAATATAATACACCGAATAAATGTCTAGATATGTTCATATTTATACGTATACAAATCATTTCTCTTTCGAAACAAATAGAATGAATTGTGTCAATACTGAAATATATAAACAAATCTCAGAAATTACGTGTATAATGTATCAAAAGTATTAATAAGCGTTGGTACAGCTCTGATTAATAATCGAGCTGTACCATGGATTACATCAGTGAAGAACAGAAAAGAAAATATTTAAACGTGAAAAAGTAATATCATAAGAAATATAGAAAAGCAAAAGCGGCAAAAACATACGGACGATCTTCGTAAATTCAATGAAAATTGCACAGTAAGAAAGAAAATGGTAAAGGCAAACATTATACTCGAAAATCGCATAGATGTATCGATTGATGTTTACATAATTATACTAATCTTTTAAACTTCCGTATTTTAGATTGAAAAATCTAGATGTTTCTGATATTACTGAGCATTCTGAAACATTCGTGAATGAAGTCATTATTGACAGTAGTAATAGTAGAAACGGAGATGTCATAAGGCAAAGTAGCCGACCTCAAGAAAAACGTTGAGTCGATTATTGTAATACCCGAAAATGGAAATCGAAGAAACCTCCATTCAAATGATCTAAGCATCTGCATCTTGACAGCACTACTAAAGGTGATTCTAACTGCTATGTTTTTAAAAGTGTCAAAATGCATATATACTTGTAGTGTTTTCTGTGCCTGCACGCCCTCGCTATGGGACTTAAGGGGTTATAACAGTGTTAAAATTTTGAAAATATCCATTTTTTATTCACTTTTTTCACAGTTAATAGTCCGTAAAATATGGTCCTGAAAGCCGTTTTTTGTTAAAAAAATTTGCCTCGAAGATATCAACAAAAAACTGATAAATCTGTTTTAAGTAAATTTTTGAAAATTCGTGATTTTTAAATATTTTAATTAGGCCAAACTTGTGGAAAGGATTATTCTAACACACTTTTTAAAGAGTAATTTCAT
The DNA here is from genome assembly GCA_018906965.1 of Philotrypesis tridentata. NCBI lineage: Eukaryota > Metazoa > Arthropoda > Insecta > Hymenoptera > Pteromalidae > Philotrypesis > Philotrypesis tridentata. Next base: position 124,205 of record JACCIB010000262.1, read on the forward strand.
GAGAAATCTTACTGAAAATATGACTTAAATACCGTTTTACAAACCGTTTTTTTTTCTCAAGAGTTATGAATTTATTTCAATAAAATAAATAAAATCTGTAAAATTAATTTTTCTATGTCTGATTTTATGTTACGAAACTAAATGTGTTAAAGTAAAAGCATTCAACAAATTTGAATTTGCCACTCGAACAGGTTGTGCCTCACAGCGTCAGGTCGAGAATGAAGATTACTGTTTGATCGGTATAGTAGAATTTTCTGTAAAGCAGCTGAAAGCAGTCAAACAGCTTTACATCCAAGACTAGTGTCTAGTGTCTGGTCTAGTGACCACTGCAGTTAGTCTGCTTTCTGCTAGCTGCTGTAACAATGCTTATAACCTCAGTGGTGTTGTAAAAGTGCAAGAGCTTTGCAGAGTACAAAAATTATTCAGATAAGTATTGGAAATTAATTAGTAATAATGGTGTCCATAATGAGCTTTTTCTTTGTTGGTTTATTTTTTGCTTTTAGGTATACGGGTACACGCCAGCAAGATGGGAGTTTATATTAACTATCTGGAGTTTTATTTTGTATGCTCTTCAACAACTTGAAGTGTATTTAATAATCGTAAGTATTGCATGTAACTGTAATTTATAAGCATAATTTGATTATGAATAGGTAACGAAAAATTTTATTTTCAACTTCTAAATGCTATTATCACACAGTACGATATGCGCGTACCACCAAATATACTTTATTGTACTCTTTTATATAATATTTATTGTATATATATATTTGAGTACCAAAAGTAAACCAAGGTATGCCTGATAGTTTCTGTAAGTATAGCTGAGGTCATTTGTACGATTTACATTATAAACTTTAACTGTCTTTTATTCAAATTTAGTTTTTTGATGCTTTTTATGTACTGGCCGCAGCTTTCTGAAGGAACCGTACCATCAATCCTGATGAACCAAAGTGGAAAACCTTCCTTGTGGCAAAGGTAAGTTTAAAGGGAATGTTACATATGTTTACATATGTAACATTCACTATAATTACTAATATTGTCAATACATGTTTAATTAATTATATTAATTTTGTGTTTTTCAGGAATCTGCTCCACTTAGTCTGAGACCAGACTCATAAGGAAGATTTGGCATTTCGATTCATCAGGATTGATGGTACGGTTCCATCAGAAACATGCGGCAAGCAAACAAAAGTGACGAAAATCATGATTTTTAGTAAGCAAATACCTTTAATTGTTTTTAAATGTTACACTCACTTTATGCATATTATTTATGCATAAAAGTGATGTATAATTCTTGTATTTAAAAGTAAAAATATAGTTTTTAGAGCACCTATATATCTATTAATTTTTTACAACACTAACATATTTTCTTTTTTTTCAGGTTTTAACACTGTCATAATCCCTTAACGAAATGGGAGACGAATGCTCTGGAGTGCTTCCGCCGCTGACCGGCGTACACTTGCTTTCACTCTCCGACACGAGATGCACGCATCATTTTATACACCAGGTTTTTTGTTCATTAAATATATAATTGTCTTTGAAGTCGTCTTGCTTTTATTATTCAAAAAGTATAACCCAACAAAAAGTAATATCTCACGGAAAAAACAGCGGCACGTCTGCTGGAAAGGGCTAAGGACACTCTAACGCCCCCTCACATACCAAGCAGTTCTCTCCCCACTTATGGCACATGTGCCGTGCTAAAAAGTCCCAGTTACATCGGGCAAGAAGACCGATTTGAGGTGTTGCGGCGTCCGGAAAGAACTCGACCAATTTCAGATATAACGCTCCTATATTATATGAGTGCGCATTATTTTTATTCTACATTATTATGTAATGTTATTACAATACTAGTGAATTGGATGAAATTAAATAAATGTTAGCAAATTCATTTTAAGTTTTTCATTATTAAATGATAGTCTATGTCGGGCACTTATATATCTAATATTATTTTTTGTTACAGTCATAATAGGACATATTTTTGGTAAATTTTTGTATTTAATAAGTTTATAGTTATAATCAGTAGTAATTTCTGTAATGTATGCATGGGCGTGAAAGTCAAAGGATAGTTCTTCGAAAACTTTAGCATAAAAATAAATGTCATTCTCGACAAAAATAATGTGAGAGTCTGAGTGCGTGAGAGAGAGAGAGAGAGAGAGAGAGAGAGAGAGAGAGAGAGAGAGAGAGATAGATAGATAGATAGATAGATAGATTGATAGATAGATAGATAGATAGATAAGCCTTTATTTTGCATGCTATCAGCAAAAATTTAAAATACAAAATATGTCATCTTATAATATATACACTGCAATATCACGTCTGTGCAGATTAAATAAATAAATAAATACTAATACTACGCTGGAAAATAATATAAATAATACGAGTAAATAATACATTTGGTCAAGGCATTTGAAAATATCACAGCATAGTAAGGTACAATGGATATCACAGGCTGCTTTTCCAATTTGAAAGTGCAATGTAAAACTAGAAACGTTCAGTCAGAATTTTTAAAACAAAATATATACAACTTAAACTACAATTATACATATAAATACTCATAGTATTAAATACTCGAGTATTTGCTCGTCGCAAAAAGCTACTCTAGTGGTCGAGGTTTACTAGGTAGCGTCTCAAGGCTACTTTGAAGGAGGCGAGGGAAGATAGGTTACGGAGGGTAGGTGGAAGGGAATTCCAGAAACGAGCCCCGTGAACTTAAAAAGCCTTAGCCCCAGTCTCGGTGCTCACTCCCGGAATATGTAGCTCGGGTGGATCTGACCTACCGGAAGATCTGGGCAGGTGCTTTTTAAACATGGTGAAAAGGTACTCAGGCTCGCGCAACTTGGTAACCTTATAAAGTAAGATGCCTTCGAAATAGAGGCGGCGCAAATCTGTAAGCATCCAGCCCAGACGTTTCCGATAGGGGGAAATGTGTACATCCCTCCTCACTCCAAAAACATATCTAACACAGGAGTTGCTTAATCTCTGTATTCGTCTTCTTAGTTCGTCCGATGCGTCAAGGTATACCGCAGTACAGTAGTCCAGATGTGGTTGGACTAGTGACTCGACTAGTCTTTTGCGTAGGGTCTCGGTGGTATTATCCCTGATAAACCGCAATCTATACTGGGCTTTATTTACTTTTTTCGTGACAGAATCAACTTGCGGTTTCCACGTTAGTTTACTGTCTAGACTAACACCAAGACTCACAACCGAATCCTCGAATGGGACGATCACTCCGTCCGGCAGCTCAACTCCAGGACAGTTCCAGGACTTGATGTCATTTGTGTTCTTCATTGAACCGAAAAAAATCGCCTTAGTTTTGCCGGAGTTGAGCCAGTCGGAGACCAGCCTTGCCACTTCAGACAGTCGAGTCACACCATCCAGAAATCTGTCCTTCGTGGTATGAAGGTAGACCTGGAGGTCGTCAGCATACAAAAGATGTTTGAATCCGAATTTCCGCTATTACCCGAGATCACCATCTGGGTTCGGCCTTTTAAATAGGATTTAACCCAACGAAGAGCCATCCTTGAGAAACCCAGTCCTTTCAGCTTGCACAGCAGTTTAGTTGGTGATACTGTGTCGGACGCCTTACTGAAATCGAATAACAGCAAGAGCGTTACTTTTCTGTCGTCAATGGCCATACGTACATCATCTGTCAGTTTAATTCAGGCCGTCTGTGTACTGTGGTATTTTCTGAACCCAGCTTTGAAAGGATCTAAAATACTATTTTTATGAAGATTAATGAATTTGAATTTTGCGCGCGAGGATACTTATTAGTTGAGAGGGCGCTAGGACAAAAATATGCTATATGAGGCTATCACGTGATATCGCGTGAGCAGGAAAGGATAGTTAGGAAATACATGCGTAAGAAAGAGACAGAGAGAGACGCCGCGGTCGCAACGGCCGCGCAACAGGTAGGACAGCCAGTATCCAGTGAGCAGCAGATTAGATAGGACGCACTCCAGGACAACTATTCCCTCCGCATTTTCACAACATAACCTCCAGCGTTTAAACTGTCGAGGTTCGCATCGCGAAGTATTTCTGCGCCGCGCGATTTTCAGGGCACGAGGCATCATCCGCACGAGAGGACGAGCAGTCAGCCGGATTCACAGCCAGGTAGACGCTTATCTATTCGAAGTGCGCCCCCCCCCCCTTGCCGACCGGACAACACGGCCAGAGTGTGCTTCCCGCACACTAGCTCTCCAACGTTTTCTTATTTACTTTCTTTAATAAATGCCAGGCCATTTAATCTGACTTAGCGTGTATTTATTTGTCGAGCCACCCCGCCTATCCTTCTTCCCAAAAATTCGCGGCCGTGAGAAACAAGTCCGTGTACCGCTGAGCAGCCGGCAAAGCGGTTGATGAACCGGGCGCCCACATCAAACAAAAAGTTACAATTTCAAATACGGTTCATCCGGCAGCCCGATAACAGGGTGCGACCACGTTGTAGAGCTCTCGACGGCCTCCCCGAGAGAGCATAAAAACCACAACGTCACAATATGTTGTTGTGTTCCGAATATTCTGGAGCAATTTCGATTGTTCTCGAATATTCGAAACATAGCATGTTGTATGAAAAGTGTGTTACGCGCAAGCTGACGGTGTGCTTCCTTGGTGTCGACACTTGGCCTAAGGAATGTGCAACGTGAGCCGCAGTGCGATACACTTTGAGTATACATACTATAGAGGGCAAGGGACGCGCGGGCGGAGGTTGAAATCTCTGCCGTCAGCGCAAATTGTCGACCGAAGAAGGTGATCGGCGACAATGAACTTCGTAATGAGTCAGTCTCTCTTGAGCACTGACTAAGAGCAGTTGAGTTTCTAGATTTAGAGGTATTTAGATATTTAGAGATATCAATCAAATTGTTAAGTTGAACCAGAATGATTAATTGTGTCAAGACAGAAGAAGTAAATAAAGCAATAGTTCTTTTATTGAGATAAATTATAGTTATTTTCCCTGGATTCCCTGGAAATAAAAATCAAACAGTTGATTTATTTGGACCAAAATGAAATATACATATATACATAAAAATCACATTCATATTTATATTTATAATCAACCAATCAACTGATCAACAGATTTAGCAAGGTAAGATCTCACGTTAAATATTTAAATATCGCAAGACACAACAATAAAGTTGAAGCTCAAGACGGACTGACCATCTGTTGCTTGCGTAGCAAGCATTGAGAATAAGCTCGACAATAATATTAGCTAAAAGCGAGTGACGAATCAATCACACCACATAGCAATGTTCATAATGTTTTCTATTTCTTTAATTTGGTGTTACTTTAAGTGCTAAGAAGCAGAAGAAGTTTGTACAGCAGAAACTGTATCTGCGTAGTAATACCTTTGTTTATTCAGTAAAATGAAATTCTGTAGAGAATGTAGATCTCCTACGCACAGAATATAAGGATGAATTTCTTGGTTTAAAGTACTTCACCACAGTTCAAAATTATCCACTCTGTTATCAACCTCATGTTATCTGAAAAATGTAATAATTAAGAATCGAATTTAGTGAGTTATAATGCATTATCTCTATATTGTACAAGAAAATGTATAATTATCTCCATATGCAGTATAAAGTTTTGAAACATTTGCTGTTTCGTCATAGAAGTATTTCGGTTTCCTACTTTGACATGTTTAACAGCTTTAATTAAACAAGAAATGTAAAATAATGCCAAAACACTGTTATGAGTACCTAAAAAATATTCAAATAGCTTTATATACTTTTTCATGGATTTATTATACGACAAAATATTTTAAATTACCTGCATTAACAAAGTCCCTGTGTTTTCTATGAATGTACAAATCTCTGGGATTTTTGACTTTTTACATTTGTTAACACTGTTATTGGTAATGCCAGGCCAATTAGTAACAAATAAATTCGTATAAGATTGACGAATATCGTTGGAAATTATTCCCTTCTTTCTGTAGTCATTTACAAGACTTTCAAAATCTTGCTCTAACTTTATAAACAAAACATAATTAATTCAGAAATAACTTCTTGAAAAGATTTAAAATGATAAATTTTATACAGACCAATACAATACTATGTGGAGGCCTCGAACATTGGAATGTTTCAAAATATTTGGACGCGCTGACCAATTTAGTTTTTCTTTTCTTCTTACCCATAAGTAACATACGTCTATCATACGTACTCTCCCAATGCTTTAGGACTTCGACAAGCGTGATTGTTGGGGTCAAAATTAGTCAATAATTGCAAAATCTCGACCAATGATTCTAAAAAATGTATTTGGTTTGTTATTTAAATTTATATTGGCAGAAGAAAATATTTAAATTTGTCTACGTTGACAAATCCATGAGACTTTCACTTTTAGATATATGAGTTTCATATATTTAAAGCGAGGCCCTAGGACTGGTATTTGAATGATTAATAAGCATTTTTGATCATTTACAAACAGTGTCATTGAAGTATCTGGTCGTTGAAGGAAATATAAAATTATATGGTTTTCTTAAAAACTGTGCTCTGTACCATGAAAAAATGACGAATTCTGTTATGAACCTAATTTTGCTTGTTAGTCTAGGAGCCAGGTAGGGTTCCGTGGCCAAATTGATAGGCATGGCAAGAACCAAAAGATTCTTATGTATTTTCACCTCCTGATTCCGAAAATTTTAGTTGCCGACATGGTTTTATAGTAGTCGATTTTATACATAGTTAAGCCCTGAAGAGGAGCCGTAACGGCTCGAAACGTCGTCTATCAATAAAGACATAAATTTGGCTCGAAGAGGTACATAATTTTTTCTCCTTCAACTTCACCAAATTCGAGCGATAGAAGCATCTTCATAATAATAATAGTCTATGGATAATTAAGGAATAATATCCAGTAACTCTTTTGGTATTTCATAAAGCTACATAATAAATAAAAACCTTATAAACAAATGAATTCGGAATTTTTATGAAACATTTGAAGTTTTATAGATTAAAATTTATTGTAAAATAAATAAACTCGTAAATGATTTTTAGCCATTTTATTAAATAAGGTTTCAGTTTTATAATGAGCTATCGTACGTCTCCGTGCGATTATCAGAAACGGATATAAAGTGAAAATGGTACGCACAATGATAAAAAACAAAAGTTTTTGCACTAAATTTGTAATAAATTCGGTTAAAATGAATCTTTTTCCAAAATTCAAAATGATTTACATTTCTCGTTAAAAAGTACATCTTTATTGTTCAGGGTGATGTCACGTTTTGAATATTAAAAACGTTTTTATTGACATTTAAACATTTAATTTGTTAATACCAATTAAACTTCCGATTTTCAGGAGCTGCGACCAAAATTTTCGGAATCAGGAGGTGAAAATACATAAGAATCACTTGGTTCTTGCCATGCCTCTCTATTTGACCACGGAACCCTACCTAGCTCCTAGACTATGTATCGGTCTGTTCGTCAACATATCAAATTTGCTATTAACAGGGTTAGAAAACACTGATTCTACTTCAAAAGAAGATCAGAAGAGGTATCTAGAACACTTTCTGTAAACCTTATAGTATTTGAATAAAAAACAAAGAATTTTTTTGTGGAGTCGACAAAAAAACACTTTTTGATTTTTAGTTCAGAAACTATTCAATTTACAGAAAATGATCAAGAAACCTTTTTTAATTTTCATTTGAACTAGAATCATTTAGTACAATCATTTAGTATTTTTTTATGTACCTAACTTCATAAACAAAAATGTTTAGTTTTGTTGATCTTTTAATCAAAATACTAAGATTGTTATTAGTAAGGTTAGATAAAAAAATACTAGCTGATTCTATTTCAAAAGTAAGTGAAAAAAGGTTTTAAATTCTTTGACACCTAATGGCTTGCAGCCCCACAAACTTATATTGAAGAAAGCGGCTATAGTAATGCTATTGAAAAATTTAAATTTGAACGAAGGACTTTGCAATGGTACAAGGTTAATTGTAAAAGATATGAAAGATTATTCCATTTTAGCTGAAACTGTAAGTGGAAGAAAGGTTAGCTCAAATATTATAATACCAAGAATAAATTTATCGCCACCTATAGAGGAACTATCATTTTCAATGATAAGAAGACAATTTCCGATTAGGCTTCCACACGCTATGACAATAAGTAAATCCCAGGAACAATCGTTTAAAAAAGTTGGATTATATTTACCATCTTCAGTATTTTCGCATGGACAGTTATATGTAGCATTATCAAGGGCAACAAATTCTAATTATTTAAAATTATTTATCAATAAAAATAATAAAATTCAAAATGAGAAAAAAATAAACAAAGTTTACACTAAAAATATTGTATTTAAAGAAATATTGTAAATTTAAATGGATTAATATAAATCATCATACATTTAAACGAATAATTAATTTAATTTATTTAATTTGAAAATGCCAATAATTATGTTTAAAAAAAAGCTTTATTCATGATAGTGGTAGCTACAAAAAATTGAAGTTATAAATAAACGATAACAGAGTAAACGGAAATGAAAAACTATATATCCGTAGAGAGAGCTGCTAAGGATAGCGGCAGCCAAGAAAAAAATGAACAAAATGAACGAGTTCTTAAGGGGTTATGATAGTGTTAAAATTTTGAAAATATTAATTTTCTTTTATTTACTTTTTTCACAGTTAATAGTCCGTAGAATATGGTCCTGAAAGCTGTTTTTTGCTAAAAAAATGTGCCTTGAAGATATCGACAAAAAACTGATAAATCTGTTTCAAGTAAATTTTTGAAAATTCGTGATTTTTAAATATTTTAATTAGGCCAAACTTGTGAAAAGGATTGTTCTACCACACTTTTTACATGCACGCAGCTGTGTGTAGAGGGGAGAGCACGAGTATGTGAGCGTGAGAGAGAGAGAGAGAGAGAGAGAGAGAGAGAGAGAGAGAGAGAGTACGCCAGCGCGGCTGTGGATGCGAGAGAGATAGGGAAGCGCGCGCGAGAGAGAGAATGCTAAGTCCGCGAGTACTGTATTGACGAACTGAACAGTACTATTATATAGAGGATTTTTCTTACAGGTGCCTAGGGGAATGGCAGTCGCCGACTAGAATTAACGTGTTGGCATTAGGGTCCGTCTGTATGGGATGGCGTATGGTGTGTAGGAATTTTGAATCTCGCGCGGAATAACTGCTTATCTGTAGGTGGAGCCACCGGATGGGACGAGTATTGATTGATTGATCTTTATCGATCCAGAGGGGGCAAATTTACATATTGAATAGAGTATATAGAGGGCGATAATTGATTAGCCGGCCAATGGGAAAATTAGAAATAGAAAAAGAGGGCGCTGGGAAATTCACGAATAGTCAATTAGTTAGTGGTAGTGTTTAAATAGGCCAATTGCGGATTTCGGGAATTTTCAGGACCAATGGGGATTTGCCAGCCAGGACGACGCTTCCGTGAAGAAGGAGGCGAGGTGGGAAAAATCGCGGCTTCTTCCTCGAGCGGAGCGTCGTCCTCGGCTATTCTGTTCCGGGCTCTCTCGATACATAGTTCTCTGAAGTTTCCGTTGTCTTTTTCGTCTCTTGTACGCGAGTGATCCGGCACTTTGGGAATTTGGACGGCGGCCATTACGTGGTTTTTCCGATTTTTCTAGTGGACTTTACTTGGTGTCCAGGACTTGGAATTTCTGTGGAGGAGAATTGGGAAAGTATACTTCTTTTGTTTGGAGGAAGATATTGGTGAGAAAATAATACGAATTTCCACATGTGTTCTTCCCGTGGTTTCGGTCGAGCGGGGAAGAAGTTAGGCAGAGGTTCGTTTTACCCTTTTCAGATCCGGTAAACTCACCGTAGAGGAATTTCGTGTCCTTTTATTTTAGCTCATTTCGGGTCCAATTGGAATTAGTAATTTGGCCATCGGCCCATGCTTGTTATTTAAACTCTTTATATTAATTGTTTGCCAACAATATATTTCGTAATTGTTCTATATTATAATTATTGTGTTTTTGGTATTTTAATTGTAGAACCCTATTGCTACCAATTTCCCGCGTGTTATTTCCGCTTTTCAGGATTCAGGACCCGAGAGAAAGAGGCAGCCGGCATTATAAAATATTTTGTACACTAACTGGAATCCTCGGGCGGGCGAGCGAAATTCCACGTTACAATATATAACACACTACGTAATAAATTTGAATCTTAAACCAATTAGTATAAAAGTAAAAGAAAAGAGCTTTAATTTGAGCTATTAAACTTTAAAAACACCCTACTGGATCAAAAGTTGGTAGCATTTGAAGAAAGAGAAAAATCTCCAAATTTTCGAAAATCGATTGATTTCATGGAAAAAAAGCGAAATTTGCCTTTTTTCAAATTCTGGTACCGTCCGATCGAACCGACCGTTTTCAAAGTTTAATACCTCAAATTAAAGCTCTCATCGTCTACTTTTCTTCTAAGTTCTCTAAAGTTTATGTTTTCCAAGCGATAAGCTATATACATGCTTCCCAAAATCAGTAAAAAAAATGATCAACTTGAGGAGCATATATATAGACCATCGCACAATAAAATTTAAAATCTGACAATTTATTATGAAAGTAGAAGAAACGAGCTTTAATTTGAGGTATTAAACGTTGAAAACGCACGACTGGATTAAAATTGAGAAGAATTTGAAGAAACGTAAAATTCTCTGGATTTTAGCAAGTATTTACATGGAAGAAAGCGTTACAATAATCGTTTTTCTTTTTTAATTTAAAACCTCATGATTTGCGATTCAACCAATCAATTTAAAAGTTTAATAGCTTAAATTAAAGCTCTTTTCTTCTACTTTCATTCTATTGTATCAGAATTAAAGATCTCTTATTTGATTAACTATATATATGCTTCTCAAGTTGATCGTTTTTTACTGATTTTGGGAAGCATATATATAGCTTATCGTATGGGAAACTTAAACTTTAGACAATTTAGAAAAAAGGCAGACGATGAGAGCTCTAATTTGAGCTATTACACTTTGAAAACGGTCGGTTCGATCGGACGGTACGAGGATTTGAAAAAAGGCAAATTTCGCTTTTTTTCCATGAAATCTATCGATTTTCGAAAATTCGGAGATTTTTCTCTTTCTTCAAATGCTACTAACTTTTGATCCAATCGGGCGTTTTTAAAGTTTAATAGCTCTAATTAAAGCTCTTTTCTTCTACTTTTATACTAATTGGTTTAAGTTTCAAATTTATTACGTAGTGTGTTATATATATGCTTTCAAAAAACGATCTATTTGAAAAGCATACACTGAGAAAAAAATTTGTTAGGTTTAAGCAAGGTTTGGCTGTTTTTAGTAAATAATTTTCTTGGATAGTACCAATGGTATATTTACTTACATTTAAAGAATGAAATATACCATAATGGAAGGAATATATACCTAGTTTAAATAAATAATTAATTAGAATACTTCAATTTTTACAAAATTTGTATCAACTCCTAGCTTGGTTTTATTTACATTACATCCAAACAAAAGTATATTTACTAAAGTTTAAAACATAATGTTTTACAATATATGAAAACACAAAAATGTCCGGTTATATTTAAATAAATATTTATTATGTTGAAGAAAACAATTCCTATATTTTAAAAAGTTCAGTCTTGTTTTCAGATTATTTTTTCTTTAATCCAAAACATATTTACTAAAATTTGAAAAATAATTTTTTACAATATATAAAATCACAAAAATGTTCGGTTACATTTAAATAAATATTTATTACGTTAAAGAAAACAATTCCTATATTTTAAAAAGATTAGTCTTGCTTTCAGATTATTTTTTTTCAATTCAAAATATATTTACTAAAATAAAAACAATTATTTAGAGCATAGAATAAATATTTGATTTTTAAAAATTATATTAAATAAATATTTATTACATTTAAGAAATAAACAATAGAATTTTAGCAATTCTATTCTTATTTTTGGAATACATAATTCAAAATCAAAAGTATATTTATTTAGGTAAAAAGAATAATTTATTATTCAAAAGCAATCTGCGAAGATTTTGCTGTTTATTCTAATAAATATTTTCTAAATTGTACAGCAGTTTCGCTACATTTCAGGAAACCGTATCCTTTTTTCTTAGTGCACTTCACTTTCTACCTTAAAATATTTACGAAAAGATAGAGAGGTATTTACGACGCACTAAGAAAATTGTTAAATTGAATCGACTAAATTTTAGTTATGATTATCCAATTATTTGATCACCAACGCATATATCATTGCAGATATCACCAAATATATGATGACCTTTCGATGGCGTAGCGGATGCTTGTCGATGGCATTCGGCTCATGGAGGGTCATTTGAATGTGGAGTGGAGATGAATATAGTACATTACATGCACTTTGTACATTTATTGTACATATAGTACATTACATGCACTTTGTACATTTATTCATCTCCACTCCACATTCAAACAACCCTCCATGAGCCGAATGCCATCGACAAGCATCCGCGACGCCACCGAAAGGTCATCATATATTTGAAGATATATGCAATGATATATACGTTGATGATCAAATAATTGGATAATCATAACTAAAACTTAGTCGATTCAATTTAACAATTTTCTCAGTGCGTCGTAAATATTTTGAGGTAGAAAGTGAAGTGAACTAAAAAAAATATGGTTTCCTGAAATGTAGTCCACTGCCGTAAGTATAAGACAGAATGTCACGTATTATCAGACCTACAAACAATATAAACATACAAATAGAAATAGGACGACTTTAGTAAATATTTACTTGCTGTTATGAAATATTTATTATATACAGACTAAATTATCTTTTTAAACATATATTTTTAATTTAATAGAAATCATTCAACTGCATATAAATATTAACGTTTAAATATGTTAATTAATGCTACGTACTTTGGACTTTTCCATGTATCGAGATCCAGTCCCCTATGCATCACAGTAGTTTAATATCTGGCAAAAAGTCCTTTAAGATTTTTGCATTAAATATAAAGAGGCATTCAGGTAATACAAAAATCTTAATGGACTTTATTCCAGAAATTAAACTGCTTTGATAAGCAGGTGACTGGATCTCGATACATGGAAAAGTTCAAAGTACACGTTGAGCTTATATAAACATTATTAAATTTTGTACACACGTAATTCTAATATATGGCCTACGTATTAAAGTAGTTTAATTTCTGGCATGAAGTCCTTTAAGATTGTTGTATTATACCTGAAGAGGCATTCGGGTAATACAAAAATCTTAAAGGACTTTATGCCAAAAATTAAACTGCTTTGATGATACATGGAATAATCGTAATTCTGATAGGACCAGAGGATTTTTTAAAACAAGATTTTTACTTACTACTATTAAAATAGACTTCATAAAATTATTAGATAATTGTTTGGTTGAATAGTTCAAAAACCAATTCATAGTTTAATAATTATTAAAAAAAATATTTATCCAAGATTTTTGTGAAGACTATCAATACAGTAACAAGTAATAATCTTTGTGTATAAACTCTTGAGACCTACAAACAATATAAACATTTTTATTACATAAGGACAAAAATATGAATAGGATAACTTTAGTAAATATCAATTTGCTGCTATGAAATATTTATTATATACAGACTAATTTATCTTTTTAAACTTATATTAAATATTTACATTTTCATATTATTTATTTGAAATACAAAACAATGGTACATATTTTTTTCTATCGGACATAGTATGCATTTTATATGCACGATAATCTAACAAGTCTTCCTGATCAACTATTCCCCATCCGGACCTTCCAGATAGTTCGTAGCCATTTACATGGACATTGTTTTTTGCTTTTAGTTTTTTACAAACAAAAGTAATTTTGTTCGCATCGCTCAAAAAAATATACTCAATTTTTGCAAAAGATACTTCAAATGGAGATATGCTTATGTTGATAACATCAGTACATTCGTAACGAGTGTTGTGAATACTAACCCAGCTATAACAATCTTTATGAAAGTTTGTTGATGATAACAAATTTTTTAAATTTTCGAAATCCAATGTACTTTTTATTTTTGATTTCTTATATCCTAAAGAAATATCATGTGTAAACCCCTGATTTTTTAATAACCTGTCACAAAATTGCAATTGATGTTTTATTGCTAAAGTTTTTGAAGGGTTCACACGACTTGTTGTATTTTTGCTAGTTTCTTTTAATTTCTTATGTTTTGCTTCGAAGCGCATGCTAGACATGAATTTTAATGGACCGAACTTGCGCATAATGCGGGAATAATGAAGTAGCACATGATGTTTATATGTTAAACTTTTGTTATATAAACTTTGACATAATTTTAAATATCCTGTAACTAATAATTCGAATTTATCAATAATTTTCGAAGTAATTCTGTCTGTCGTTGCAATTAATAGAATTTTTCTTAAAAGTAAATAAGACTGCCATTCCTTATTATTCAGTGGTATTAAAACGCTTATGATTAAACCCAAATTAATGATTAAAGTAAACATTTCAGATGCTGATGATATAATTAAATGCTTTGTAATGGACTCTAATTTTAATGGTGGCGGAATATTATTATTGCTTGCATAATGAAAAGTAGATATTCTTTCATTTAGAATTTCAAGACGAAAATATTTATTTATTGTAATGAAATTATGCAATAATTTTGCAATATCAGATCTATATATGCCCTCTAACAAATCGTGCATTGGGTCAACAGAAAAATTTTGTAATACATGGTAATTAGGAATTTTATTAAATATACACTGTTCCAACAAGCCAACTGCTTTTTCTTTGCACTGTGTAGAATAGACTGCTTCCGATCTTAAATACTGTATATTTTCTTTTGTTAATGTCTTTAATTCATGTTTAGGAACGGTACACATTCTACAGCAATGTAAAGCATTCAAACTTTTGGAAAATCCTAAAATAGTGTTCAACCCTAAGTTATCACCAACAATAAACATTAGAACGAAATAAACTTGTTTTTCTGTATCGTTAATATTCATCGTAATTCCTTGCGTTTCTAACTTGACTAATTTGTCAATTAATTTGAGAAACATTTTTTTATTGCCTAAACTTTTATGATTTTCATAAGCGTGTAACTGAAAAAGGAATATATTTTCTAACTTACTATAATATTGATTTGGTATTACGGGAATCGTTAAGTATGTTGCACCAATTTTGTTAATAGTTCTATGTGTACCAAGGGGATTGTTGATCTCAAAGTCATCAAAATAAATTGACAAAGGCAATATAATTTTATCATTTGTATTTTTTATCGATTTCCAAATGTTACCTTTTATAACAGAATCAATAAATGGACTATTTTTTATTTTTTCCATATTCTGTATAATTGTTGAGAAAACTTGGGGCAATTCTGAAAATTTTTTTAGTACAAAATTTATAGGAGTTAAGCTGAGAGTATTTTTAGAGATTACAATTTTTTTAACTCGTTTTTTCATTTTGTACTGTAATTCTGTTATAGTAGTTAAGTTCTTAACATTTGAAAATTTACTTTGTAAAATATCAATGCAATTTATTATGTATTTATCACACATACTTTTGATAATTTCATTGACAGTTTTACGATTTAAATTACTAAAAGCATACATATGTGTAATAAATAATAAAGCATACAAAAATACTTTTTTTTTACAATCCTCTACGGTAATATATTCGGGAACATTTTTATCCTCAAACTCATCATTAATTTCAAGAAATGATTCATTGTCGCTTTCTAATAACATTTGTCCTTGAACTGCATAATCATTGGGCACAGATGAACTAGGTTCCGAAATCTGATGGCAATTTTCAAAATGCCTTAGAAGAGAATAGACATTACTAAATGTACTGAAGCAATTATTTTGGTTGCAAGGAATTTTAAGTTTAATTTTTGGTCAAGGACAGTAATAAAAACATATAGAATGAAAAATCGATTCAGAGATTTTTTAACGGTGTTTCATTAACAAGTTAATTTGGATAACCTTGCATAATTTAAAGATGGTATACATCGTTATCTATGATAGGACGGGGCGGCAAGTTTTTCCGTCAAAAAATTGCGTTCTACATGATAGAATTTGTTCCTGTTTTTTTAAATGTATGTAAATCAACAGAATTTAAATCTCATATATAATTGTATATAATCGTCCTGGACATAGATTTTTAATGAAATAAGGATAGCAATACAATTACTGAATTACTAAGTAGAGTAGATTGTACATCCGCTCGTAGCTTCCATAAATAAATGAAAAAGTTTTCATGATGCGAAACAATCTTGTTAAATTACATAATAATTTTAAACAAACATGATATTACTACATATTATGGGCACATTTGTCATGTGATAATGTCATGTAAGAACATCATACCATTCTATTACATGTACAGAACGTGGCAGCAGTCGCAATTATTCAAAGTTTTAATTGTACCCGACTGTACCTTTTCACAGGCTATCCACCTGTTCACATGCTGCAATTTGATTGAGTGTTTATATGAACACATATATTTATAATCCTTCCTCAATTTAATCGGTTATTTATTTATTTGAAAACAATTACTTTTTATAACATAAAACTTGCCAATTTATTTATTGATATCATAACTTTCTTTTCTTAAAATTAAAATGAGAATTTATGTCAAATCGAAGGTATCGATAATCGAAGGAGAAGTGACACTAAAGAAATGGTAATCTGTCCAACAGACCCTTAACGCGAAGATGGTTACACGTTCATATTTTCATACATGAGAGTTTCGGATTTTTTAGCTTAATGCATAAGCATCATGATTTGAGTGGTTGTGATTAACTCATTGAATAGGTAAAAGAAGACATTCATTCTAACGTAATTATTTGTTTTCCAACTTGATCTATAAGTATCACATATTCTTCCAGTATTTGTGTTCGATCACTTATTCACAAGAGGAAAGAAGATATATTATTTGTTGATCTGACGATTATAATATCAACACGTCTTAAGAGTATGCAGTAGAGTATTTTGTCTATATAAGTGTTATCAAGATCTTTAATTTCCATAATTAAATAAATGTATAGAAAACAGCACTTATAATTTCGACTACATAATAGTTGTCGAAGTTTGAAAATTAAAGTTGAATTTTAGAGTAAGCTCTAAGAATTTTTATTTTGTCTGTATGAATGTTAATAAAAGTTTTGCTTTGTCTGCATAAGTGTTATTAAGAGTTTTTTTTACATTAAGGTTATCAAGAGTTGTAAAATTAATCTTTAATTTTTACATGAAGAAACGACCTTATACTTGCCAGCCTTTTACCTTGGAAAGGTTTGTTTGGGGGGGGGGGGGAGAGATTTCACTACTTTTAAAAGGTATATAATATGTAAATTACAAAGAATAGTTAACATCAACTAAATAAGTAATAAATTTAAAATATTAATGTACATTTGCTCATGGATTATTGTAATAATAATAATAATTATTTTTTAGACACTATCTGTAGAGTAAATAGTTTTATTAGATCATTATTATTCACTAAGAAATCTATCTTTTCCACACCACTCTCGAAGTAAATAGAATAGTGCGTTTTTTTTCCTTTATTGACACTAAATTTTATGTTAAGTTCCATAATGATTTGTTTCGCAAATATACATCAAAGAAATCTGTACGTCTAAAATTATTGCTAATTAATTAACTGATAACTGCTTTCTTGAAAGCATTTGTACGTTACGTATACTATTGTCATGCAGAACATGAGTGATATAGAATTTTAATATTTATACAAGTTTACATCGTGTCCTTCACAATTGTTTAATCTATATTATAGAATAATGAAAATAATATTTAGAATAAAAAGAAGTATATGTAAGTTAGTTTCCAATATCCCTATGATTCTTTATGATAGACGTATTATCATTTTTAATGCAACCCACCTAATTCGGTAAACGTTTAGAAAACTGTAATCGAATTTAAACTTTATGAAAACTTGTAAAAAATAGTGTCAGTAAAGTTGTGGTATCCCCTGTATGACTTTCACATAAATACTTACACGGTTGACATCATAAATTTAGTGTCTGAATTTTCAGGTAGGTCTCCCTAAAAATCATCTAGACCATATTTGAGCTGTTCAATATTGAATGATAAATAAATGACGCAAACACAACACTTTCACTAGCTTGTCACATGACAAGAAAATTCTGTATAATCTGATAGTTGTATTCCTTCCAGTAAAACCTGAAAAAGTCTCGTTACATCTGGAATCTGAGTGTACTTGCTCTCTCAAAATTGGGTGAAAATTCTAAACCACTTGTCTTCTGAACTTATGCAATAATTATAAATCTTGTAAAAATATTTTGCACATCACTAGCTTCTCACAGGAATATAACATGACAGTTGCGTAACTTCTTAATAAAAATAGAAAAACATGCACTGCCAACACTAAAAACTTTCTTCGATACTAAAAAATGAAAATTTCACCAGCTTGTCATGTCACAAGAATTCTTCGCTAGTAAAATTGTATGCCTTCGCAAGTTCTCTTTATACCGTATACTAAGTAAAACATGCTTTTCCATTGAGAAAAGTCTCGTTACATCTGGAACCACTTGTCTTTTGAACTTATAGAATAATAACAAAACTTTCAATGATACTTAAAAAGCACAACACTTTCACTAGCTTGTCACATAACAAGAAAATTATTTATAATCTTATAGTTGAATAATGCCTTCCAGTGAAACTTGAAAAAGTCTCGTTACATCTGGAATGTGAGTATACTTGCTCTCTCAAAATTGGGAGAAACTTCTAAAAAATCACTTGTCTTCTAAACTTGTATAATAATTATAAATCTTGAAAAAATCCTTTGCACATTACTAGCTTCTCACAGGAATTCCTTCGCTTTATAATATGACAGTTGCGTAACTTCTTAATAGTGTAATGAAATAAACAAATTTCATTACGAAAGAAATACAAATACGTGAACAGATACGCAACAACGAGGAAAATTCACGACTATTGCCCACTAGCCGAAAAACTCGAAGAGACCTCGAGAATAGGAATTGCCCTTAATGCAGCACGCAACACGGGCAGGTAATACGCAGATGCGGAAGGCCGACGCCTTGAGGAAATCAAGAGTGGAAGATTGAAGAAAAGCGTAAACAAGTGTCATCATCGATAGAGAAGCGTCGAGAAAAACCTTCGACGGTCACGTAATTAGGCGTGGCAGCGGAAAGTGAGAGGGCCCAGCGCCAAAAATCACCTACCTGCTTAAATAGAGAAGATAAGCGGCGGCGCGGTCACTAAGTTCACAGACCGAAAACTGATCAGTACGATCGATTGACCGCAAGTGCGTGATCTCTATATACGCAGACATAAATAGTCGACAAGTACTCGAACCTATATAATTGTATTATTTTGAACACGCGCCGAAAAACCAAAACAGTAGTGCGCGAGTCTTCCGTAATTAAGTAAACGGAGAAGACATTCCGTTCGAAAAAGAAAAGAGAGAGAGAGAGAGATAGATACGGAGCATAGAACGGACCGACCGAATACCTGTAAAAAGGCCCAGACGCGGCGGCGCCGTATACTCTCTCTCTACGAAGAAAGACCCTCACAGCGAGAGATTACCGAGCGGCAGCATCCAGCATCGACTTCTACATATACATAGATATAGATATACACGTACACATACAACACACCGAGAGTAGCAAGGTACTTTTTCTCTTACTAAAATATCTGAGTCTTTCATTTCTATACTGGTCTCGTATTTTCCGACCCCTCACCCGGTAATGCGATCGTACAACGATCGCAAAGCAAGGGGCAATTACTGTAAATTCATGTTTAATAAATGAATGGATAAATATATACATATATACTTTTCACATAACGTATACCAGAGTCTTTTATTTATTTCCCTTGGAACCATTGCGAATTAAGAAATTGTATATACATGTTCAGACGTAACAATAGAGATAGAAAAACAGGCACTGCAAACACTAAAAACTTTCTTTGATACTAAAAAATGAAAATTTCACTAGCTTGTCATGTCACAAGAATTCTTCGCTAGTAAAATTGTATGCCATCACAAGTTCTCTTTATAACTAAGCAAAACATGCTTTTCCATTAAGAAAAGTCTCGTTGCATCTGGAACCACTTGTCTTCTGAACTTATAGAAAAATAACAAAATTTTCAATGATACTTAAAAAAACACAACACTTTCACTAACTTCTCACATACCAAGAAAATTGTTTATAATCTGATAGTTGTATACCTTCCAGTAAAACCTGAAAAATAAAAGAGAACATTTTAACAAAGAATCAGTTCACAAAATCTTTCATTATATTATGTACGAAAAAAAGTAAAACTAAGTACTTATATAATTCTAGCCTTTTCGTTATGTTTGTGAGATGCCTTAACATAACCGCGCCTCTTGATATGTTTGAAAATAAAATCACTTCACTATTAATTTATTGTATTATCATGTGTTAATGTATATATGAGATACTTTTTCTTTTCTTTAACACTACGTGTGTATTGTACATAGAAAAAATTAAAATTAAAATGTCAATACACCGTAGGAGCCAGCTGATCCGCTCGTCTGCATATATAAATTGCACAGATACAATACACATTAATATAGTATATACGTAGAGCTGACGTCACGATGACGTAGTCCGCGGAGAACATTTGTTCCGACGGGAGAAGAATTTTTGATTAGAAGAATTCGGGACCTCGAACTTTCACTTCACAAAATCTTTTGATAGAAGCCATTTCGCAAAATATGATCCTGAAGTGATTTTGTTAGTTTTATACCAAGCTTTCATTTGAGTGGTCATAAGTGAGAATTAAAGCTCTTAATGCGAAGAAAATCGTACACCAAGGTTCCAACAGGGCCAATTTAAAGTATATATGGTCTTGCTAGCGCTCGACGGCGGCGTACGTACTAAAATACCTTATACTTGCCATCGTGGCGCTACCGCGCCCCTTGATTGTTATGAAATAATTTTAGATGTAGTTTTAATGAATTGAGCGACGCGAATATATCAGTACAAAAAAAAACAAGAAATCATTGTAAACCTTAAGCTTAATAATACATCACATTAGTCAGTCTCAAAAAAAGTCGTTATAACATTAACTTTCAAAAGTAAGTAATACATAATCAGATTATTTAGTTAATATTAATATTGGTGATGATTTTAACTATATATTTGCAAGTATCAACGTTACTTAATTTACGTTATTTAAATCTCTTCTGGATTGAATTTGCTCAACACGTGTTGAATGGAAGTTATAACTGGATCGTAATTTAAGTTGACTTTGTAAATACCTTTCTGAATAATTAACCATATATGTTCGCTAGAAACAGGATACTGAAGATTGAAAACGTGGAATGCTTTGAAACAAATATCAAGAGCTTGCAAAATACTTTGAACTTTATAGAGTTTTTCATCTATGCAAACAAATGCGTCGTCAATCTCTTCTATGGATCCTACTACTACTACCTAGGGTTGAGTTGAATCGACAATTTCTGCGCAAGTGCTTTAGTTTTAGCGGTTTCTTTAACTCGTGTCTTGAAAAAATAAAAATATATATATTTTCGTTATGCTAAAAATAATTGATTATTATATAGATACTCAGTATCGGTAAAAGTCTTTGAAATTATAAAAATCATAAATCTTAAAGTTCTAGAGTACGAAATAATTTGCTTTGAAATAATTTGTTATAGAACTTTTTATCGAGACCACAAAATTTTTTAAAATATTATTACGCTTACTTCTGCAATTTTAAACAGGCTCTCTTTCGCTAGTCCGATAGACGGTCTGTAAGATTTTCTTGCAATTATTTTCATTTGTTTTGCAGAGTACATATGACACATTAAAGCAAACCTAAAAGTACCTTCGTGTCTGTAAATAATTTAGTAAATTTTAATTTAGCAAAATTTTAATTTTCAAAATATAAAGTAATAGTGAAAATGAACTTTACCCGAATTTTCAGCTCTATTTAGTTTTACATTTAAGTCAAAAGCCGTTCCATCTCTTTCATTTACTTTAACTTTTATCATATTAAAAAATGTTTCCCAAACTTCCAGGGACATTTCAATTTTTGTTAAATTTAGATATTCGAAGGCGATATCTATTAATTCATAACCTTGCACGTGTTCGTATAATTTCCAATTTTGGTAAATTGATACTATATTTTTATCTTCTTCGTCTTTCAATTCTTTACATCGCACTTTGCAAGTTTTTTTCCAATGTGTTAATACTAATTGCCAAGGAACCTCGTTGGTTGATAACCAATCTATGCTCTTCTGAACTTCATCTTTATCTTCCCCCTCTATAGATTAAAAAAAAAATAAGTATAACGAAATTATTTTTTATAGTTATTATTTTGCATATACCTTCATCGTCAGTTTCACTTGTTTCTTTATCCTTTTCTTTCTCTTGGGCCAACAATCGTTCCAATTTCCTTTTTTCTCCAAGTCTGTTGCGAGACATGCTTATCACTTTACCTTTTGATGGAATAGACATATTTTTTCTTTTTTCACCAATACCTTTTCTAAGTTTTTTTTCCTTATCTTTTTTGCTCACAGGTGGTGTATAATATGTTAAAGTCGTTTCTGAAGGAAATACTTCAACAATTTTCTGTGCGATTTGACTTGCAACATTATTAATTAATCTGTAATGTAATATATAAAAATGTTTTATCTTTTAAAAATTTTAGTCAAAATATTATACGGGTGTTTTTAATTGCCTTTTTTTCTTATTCATTATTTCTGTTACAATTATATTACAAATTTTGCTTCTGTCCGAATCTTGTAGTTCTTTATTAGAATTATACTTAAAGAGGACTTGTCTGCCTTTGTCATTCGCTTTAAGTAACTTTTTAAGCGACGAAATGGATTCAATGCTAAATGTCTCAGAAGTTAACGAATAATCATCACTGCTAGCGTCATCATAGTTTTTAGCAAAACTTTTCGCTGCCGCCGCGCAAGAGTTTCGAATTTATAATACGCAATTCACACATGCACATGGAAAAGAACTCGTTTGATATACCTGCCGTTGAACGAAAGAACCCAGCTCCGTTAATGAGCATAAAGAGAGAAAAATCACGCTCAGCAGGTTGCCAAAATCACTGAATCGATAATGCTTATTAATTGAATATGCATGCACTTAAATATTTTCTTGAATTTAATGAATATTACTTAACGAACAAAACTATATTATTTCAAACCAAATTATTATATATTATGTACACTCGCGAGATAAATAATGCATTAATTACGTACCGGCAAAGATGTCAATCAAATCTTCTAAATCCAAATTCCGCCAAATTTCCGTGACTCCGTCATCGGCCATTGTCCTCCTTTGTTCACCGTTGTTGACCAAAATGAAAATCACACGTGTTGCGCGCACCCGATATCGCGAAAGACTGATGTAGGAGACTGCCGATTCCGTCGCGACTCGCATACGTTTAACCTCAAAGACTCGTCGCAAAGACTTTGCTGTGTATCAACTTATGTTTATGTTTTGAGCTGCCGGCACCGTCTCTAGTTCTGCCGTCACTGCTGTCGAAAGTGCTACGATGCATAGCCAAAAATCATTGTATACGAGCACAAACACACTCTATCGCTATGAGAGGGACATTGCCTACAAGCATATATATAGTTCGTTTTCTCCGCGTGAAAACTCGTTTTTCGTTTCTGATGAGAGAAGGTTTGGACTATGCGCTGGAAGTACGTGCGGGGCGCTGCGAGTCAACCCTTTAAACTGAACGTTCCAGATAGAAATTATATGTAATTATTATGAATGTAACAAATCATAAAATGTATTGAAGTAAATGCTTTAATGAAGTAGATATAAGAATCTTTCAGTAAACACACTTCGTATTTTCAATAATAATTTACTAATAATAAGAAAATATTTTTTGCCGAAATAAATAAATTTTTTTATTATTTATTTGTTTAATTTTGATTATTCTTGATTTGTATTAAATAAATGTTTACTTAACATTTAAATAAATACAATTCAACATTTCTATAAATAATAGTAGTTAATGGAACAAAGTAATTGATTGCTAAAAGTAATGATTTGCTACTAATTAAAAAATGATTTATTTAAACATATTTTTCTGCAAAATTAATTTCTTTAGTCGTTAAATTGTTAAACGAAAAAAATTTTTTTTTAATATCATATTGCCACAGCTTTTACAAAAAATTATGTTTTTTATTTAATAAGTACTCAATGATGAGTTAAAGTACGAACAATGTAAAAATCGTTGTCCGATCTGGATTTCTCAAAATCATCATTGATCTCAAAATTGCCCATGGAACGTTAACTTAATCTAAGTGCCTTTAATCGATAGCTTATCACGTACTTAATAATATTTCTAAAAAGAACTTTTTTAAAAATTAATATTTAACAATATTTTTAACAACAAATAATTTTTATTTTCGCCAATTTTGAAGTTAGTGAAACGCGGTAAAATGCATCTTAATATACGTAAAAAACCATGAATTTTCATATAAATTTTGTTGAGATCCGACTGATAAAAGCCGAGATACAAAAATTTTTTCAATGGGATCACGCCGAATCTACTGAATATTTTTCGATTAAATTTGGTACAGTGCTTACTGAGATAATACTTTAAATGGTAGCATTTTTTCCGATTGTTGTAGATAGCTTAGTTCGTCTAAAATGACCGATGAACAATTGGAAATCTGGGAGCGCGGCCGAGCGGTTCTTCGACCGGGCGGCATGGTATTGGGGGAAACGCCGCGTGGAGGCGGACAGTGTTCGTACACGTTAGTTGTAATTTGATTATCTCGGTAACTACGGCTGCTATTGCAATAAACTTTATTTACATTCAATGTGTTTTTTAATAAGATATTTTTTATAATAAGATACTTTATACATATACATATACATGTACATAGCCAAAAAATATTTTTTTTTTAGAAAAATTGTTAATTTGGGGTATTAGCATTGCACCTATAAAAATTAAATTAGTATAAAGTTATCATGAAGTATACTTATATCTAATAAACAAATTGTTTATTTCTAATGGAAAACAAAATAGAGCTCAATTACCTTAGGTCCATATTGCTTCCTTGTCACAACCTCTGGAGCCATCCAATATGGTGTGCCTACCATAGTTGTTCGTTTATTTTGTTCCGGGGAAATTTGAGCACAAAATCCAAAATCAGTTAATTTGACACCACCGTCTAAACCCAGCAAAATGTTATCAGATTTAATGTCCCGGTGAATAACTTGATTACAGTGGAGAAACTCCAAAGCTTGAAGGACTTCCCTACACACAGCTGCAATTTGACCTTCATCCATGCAAGTTTCAGTAACTACGTCTGTTAAACTACCTCCTGGTAAGTATTCCATAACAACCCAAAGTTCTTCACCGACGAGATAGCTATCTAAATAATTCACCACGTTAGGATGTTTATTTTCTCTCATTACTAAGATTTCATTAATTATCAGTTCCTTTTTAGGCTGTTGCGATAAATTCATCTGTTTAATAGCTACTTCCATTCCAGTTGAACTTTCAATCGCAGTATAAACAGTTCCTGAAGCACCTTGACCAATCTTTTCCATTTTAGTGTATTTTCTATTCGGATCACCAACACTTACAATAGTCCGTAATTTTTCAAGGATTTCTTCATCTGTCATCTTTTTTTTACGTGATTTATCATTTTGAACTAAACGGGATTGATCTGTTACTATAGTTTGAGTTGATAAGGCCTGATTTTTATTACGATCTAAGTGCGATGATTGATGCAAAGCTTGAGGTACACCATTTCTTTGAATGGAGTTTACTGTAGAAGACGACAAGGTTGGAGATAACTCTTCTTCAATCGGTTTCGTGTACTGAAAAACCAAAAACATAAATTATAATACATAATGCTATACATATACATTCTTATATAGACGTTTGAAAGGAATTAAGATTAAGCCCTTTCTTAATTTCCGAAATTTTTGTTGGATCTTCCTCAAGTTTATTAAGAGTTGTTTAAAAAAATAAGCTATTTCTTAGTAAAAGACCAATCTCAGTCCTTCCTCAGTCACGTTCTCTAAAATTTATTGTCCTCACTTTTACACTTTGCCTCTCCTCAAAATGACCCAAAATTTATTCAAAATAATGTAACTTTAAGTCTACTCTCTAAATCTAGAACAGCGAAAAATTCACTATTTCTCATAATTAAATAATATTAACCTCCCAAATAATGAAATTTTTCACTATTTACCGTAATATAAAAAATATCATTTTACAAATTAGTGAATGTTCACTAATTAATACGGTGCATTGTTGTAAAAATTACAATTCGCTATATTGAGTAGTGAATAGTCAATGTTTTTGAATTGAGTTATCATTTTGCTCATTTCAATGCGTTTACTAACGAATTAGTAAATATTTACTGATTCAAATAGTAGAAAGTATTTGATTTTATGTGTCACTACAATACTGATTATCCAGTACATAATCACTTTAGCAAAAGGTGAAATTGAAAAATATTGAAAATTTACCATTTCTCCAATGAATCATAATGACTTTTAAGAGAAGTGAAACTTTCGGTACTTATACATATTTAACATCCAAGAAATTCACTATTCAAGTGGAGAATCCACCACCCAGAAAATGAAAATTTATGGACTTAATCGTTTTGTAATATGAGAAAAATTTACTATTTAATTAGCTAACAATGAACTTGTAGAATAAGCGAAAACTATTTTGAGTAATGTATTTGCAACATTGTAGGTAGTGTATTTTCACTATATTTTAGCCAAGGTGTATTCTATCCAAATATTATTTTTATTCACTATTTGCAATGTTCATATCTACTATTTTAGGTAGTCCTTTTACACGTTTTTAATTGGTTCATTTTCTTAACCGGTTTAAACTGTGATTATTCCCTAGTTCACAGCTGCAACATTATAACTTTTTCATATAGTTAATATGGACTAAAAACAGTGAATTTTCACTGCTTTAGATTTACAGAGTAAGTAGGTTTCTCCTTGTGACGTTGATGAGTCTTAATCACCCCCTCCAATTCCCTTATTTTTTGAGTCTGATTTAGCAGAAGAAAATTAAAAATTAAAATTATCAGGATAAAATTAATTATAAAGCTAACTTTTTTTATAACGAAAACGGCAACATTGTAGGAAAGGAGATTTGGCAGAGTTTCAGTTATTAAACGTCTCGATAGGACAATTAGGAACCGAGAAAACTCGGGAAAACGCGAAAATTCATCGATTTTTTAAAAATTCGTAAGTACGCAGTTTTTCATATTTAAGATCCAAGCTTCTGTTAATAAATAGCTAATCGTGGGTGGTTTATGTGTAAAAAGATTGGCACTGTGCGATAATTATATTTTGTCTAATTGTCATAGCAATCTTTTGTACTTTTAATTGTTTATATTCTACTGCCTCGGGAAACGGTCCCGGAAACATTTGGAAAATCGATTTCAAAAGCTTAAGTTCTTCAGAACAAAATGTAGATTTTGGTTTTTCTCAAAAACTTATGCAAGTATTAGAAAAGCGGGCGTGAAGATCTGTGAAAACAGTTGGGCGCGCGGAAGATCACGAGTGATGGGGGAAGAGAGAATGAAGCGAAGCGGGGCAAAAGTTACGTGCATGTACTACCGCCCCGCTTGCTCTACCCCGCTTTTCTAATACTTGCATAAGTTTTTGAGAAAAACCAAAATATACATTTTGTGCTCAAGAACTCAAGCTTTTAAAATCGATTTTTCAAATGTTTCTGGAACCATTTCCCGAGGCACTAGGATATAAACAATTAAGAGTACAAAAATTGCAATGACAATTATACAAAATGTAATTATCGCACAGTGCCAATTTTTTACACATAAAAGACCTACGATTAGCTATTTATTTCCAGAAGCTCGGCTCCTAAATATGAAAAACCGCGTATTTACGAATTTTTAAAAAATCGATGAATTTTCGCGTTTTCCCGAGTTTCCTAATTGTCCCATCGAGAAGTTTAATAGCTAAAACTCTGCCGAATCTCCTTACCTATAATGTTGCCATTAATGATATTGCAAAAAAAAAACAAAAAAAGAGCAATTATAGCCGTTTTTGTTATAAAAAAGTTAGCTTTATAAAATTTCGTGCACGAAACTGGTTTTTTATTACTTGTACATCAAAACCTAGCGATTGGTATGCGGCTCTAACTGCTTTTTATTATGTACAGAATTGGCCTTTATTTTTCTCTATTTCTTGGCCTAATGTTAAAATGATGGCTCCGTACGAAGCCCCGCATTGGCCCCGCATTCGCTTTGCATTGATCCCGCCTGCTTTGTTCGCTTGCCATTTGGTCAGGGTAGTTTGAGTGGGATTTATGAGAATTATAACTTTGTATGAAGGTTAGTAGATAATTTCTAACTATAAGAAAAAGCTTGGTATCATCAGTAGTATATCTCTAGAGTCCTGGACTACCCAAACTACATCTACGTATACATCTATCACATAATGTTTATAAGTTAGAAATTTATCTACAGCTTAAAAATTTTAATGCAAACTTACAACATCATAGACATTACGTAAATAACTAAATTATTGCAGTATAATATCAATTATTGCAGTGCAATTTAAAGCGTAGTATTTTGATTTAAATACATTTTTTTGTTTTTTTTTCTATTTTTTCCACACTACCCAAAGAGTATTAAGTATTAAACATTTATCAATAAAATACACGCATACGTCATAAATATGTCTAAGATGTTTTATTATTTGTTATATAAAATTATTATATAATGTTGTACAATATATTATATTATAACAAACTTCTTGTAGATTAGCCCTATCGGGGAAAGAACTATAAAAGAACGCTCCTTTCTATTTACCTCTTTCGGTGGTATCTTCGTCAAACTGAAAAAAACGTGGTACATTGAAGCACTATCTTGAAATGCCGCCTCGCCTTCGATTTGGGCATAAACAGCGCGTGTCACTATAGAGACGAGAGCGGGGTTAGGGCTTAAACGCATCACATTTTTCTCAGTTCGCCTGCGATAAATTACGCACTTTAAGTAAGGGTATGTTAAAAATATAATTATATTTTGTATTTTAAACAAAGTAATAGCTGGATGTTGGAAGTAATTGTTGGAGATGATAGGTGGATGCGTAAGACCGTATCGCGGCTATCAGTGGAATGTGAAGGGATCGTGATTGGAGGCGACACTTGGAGAATGTAGATGATAGGAAGAGGTTGTAAACGATAGTTGGAGGGTACAGAGGATAGGTGGAGGCTGGAGGATATGATTGGAGGTTAGGAGTGCAGGTGATAGGTGGAGCATAACTTAAAGTAATAGGTGGATGTTTTTGTTGTTGTGTCAAGTTTGAAGATGATAGGTGGAAGCTCAAAGTCATAGGTGAAGGTGACAGGTAGAGGGTTACATATAGGTTACAGAATAAATAAAGGGTGAAGGTCATGATTTAAAAAACAGGAGGATGGTGAAATCGTTATGATAAGTTCAAGGTGTTTAGGTAAGAGGACAAAATACACCTATTTCCTAAAAATAAAATAATTTATAAAATTATAATTATTGTTATAAGACAATAGTTAATTCTTCTGTTAAAAGTAGATAATATTACCTTTTTTGTTTAATAATGACTCTATCGCTCGATGATGGAATAGTGTGGAATAAAATTGATGCGTCTCTTCGAGCCAAGTTGTTTATTAAAAAATTTGCTAAACGTTTCGGGATATTTTTATCCCCTCTTCAGTGGCTGTATAATCGTTTGAATGCAAGGTTTTATTACAATTATAATATTAAAAAATAAGTGAAATTGAAATTAGAATTATTGATATAATTACTTAATTTGCAAAACAACTTTCGTGTTTTACATTATTAGGACGGACCAGAAAAAGGATAAATCGCATATGGCGCTATAAATTTAAAATTAGAAAGTTAAACCAATGTTTACACAAGAACTATTACAAAAATTTTTTTACTATAACTTACGGCCTAGGACTCGAGAATTTTATTAAAAACAGAAAGGTCTCACCGGTGCCATTCGGTGGTAATGCGGCACCGGTCGAGGCAGGACATTAACTAATGTCTCGACGAAAATCGGGCAATATATATTGCGCAATACATAAATTAGACGCTGTACCAATACTTCGAATTGTTATATAAAATATAATGCAAAACACATCGGCGACGGATACCTCGAGCTTCATCCGTATATCAAGAACGAATAATACAGTAGAGGTGGCACGCTAATACTCAAGTAACAGAGCGGGGGGCCCGCGCCGCATCGCAAGAAACGCTCCTGCCATGACTATATGACTATATAGTATACAGTATGGACGGTAGTTTCAGCAATTAAGAGCCCCACTTATTTTCTTGATAAATGCATATCCGTCTTATTAACAAAACATTTTCCTTTACCAGCTTCACATATAAAAAATAGTACACAATTGAAAAGTAATCTCACTAATATGAATATTTCTGATCAGCACTGTTTTGTGTCCTTCGACGTTGTTTCATTGTTTTCGAGTTTGCCAAAGGATGCGATTATACTGTCGATTGAGAAGAGATGGAAATGGCTCTCATGTATGAATTGTATGTCGAAGAGTGAATTTATTGATGGTATAAACATTTTTCTCGACTGTAAGTATCTTGTTTTCGATGGCAAATTTTATAAACAAGTCTCAGGCGCTCCGATGGGATTCTGCTCGAGCCCTGTTTTTGCTAATATGGTTCTGGAGGATCTCGAGGAACATTGTCTGGGTATTGCAAAACCTAGCGTTCGACTTTTTTACAGATACGTGGATGAGTGTCTTTTGGTTTTGGATAGAGAAAAGATTGAATTTGTGTTATCTATATTTAATAGCTATAATAATTCCCTTCAATTTACTCACGAAATTGAAGTCAATAATAGTATAAATTTTCTCGATTTCTCTATTATTCATGATTTAAGTGGCCACATTTTTACTAATTGGTTTCAAAAAAATACAGCGTTATCCAGATACATAAATTATTTCTCTCACCACCCAAAAAACCAGAAGATAGCAATAATGTATAATTTATTTGATAGGGCGATATTGTTGTCCGATCCGCAGTTTCACTGTGAAAATATCGAAAAAGCGAAAAAAATTCTCATAGCTAATGATTATCCTCCAGATTTCATAGAAAAATTTAGTTAAAAACGGATTGCTCGCAACCTGAGCCTTTCAAGGGCCACGTTAGAAGGTGCAGTTGAAAGCAATGCACACTCACATAGTATTAATAACAATAATTCTAACTCCAGAAAAGGATACGTTGTGTTCCCCTATTATGAAGGGTTTAACGATAAATTAAAGTCGGTTTTGAAAAGAAATGACATGAGTTTGATTAATAGTGTTACTCATAAGTTCAATAAATTTATAAAACTTGGCAAAGATCCTACTGCTGTGGGAGACACAAGAAATGTTGTATATAAAATCGATTGCTCCGATTGCGAATCTACGTACATCGAAGAAACGTATCGGCCGTTAAAAACTAGGCAATACGAACATAAAAGATATATAGAGAAAAGGGATCTTAACTCCCCTCTCGCAGTACATGCATTGGAGACAGGACACAATTTTGATTTTAATAATATTAAAATAATAGATAGAGAACCGTCTATTTTCCGTAGACGGTTCTCAGAAATGCTACATATTCAGTTTTTCGATGGCACACTTAATAGGGCTGAGGATACGTGCCGCCTCAAAGCGAGTTATAAAAATGTTATATCAAATCTAAAAAATAGTCCGAATAAATTTTAATTGTAAACAATGTGATTGCGGAGGCTCGGTGGCGAGCAGACTGTATCAGGATCTTAGCATGCAGTGAGAGGTGGCATACCGCCTCGCGCTCTCTTTAACTCAGCCAACACATGTTCGATAGTGATTGGCTGGCGAGCCGGAGCGGAACAGCCCAGTGGGAGGTCGGGGAGACCGGGTTGCCGTGGCAACGCGCCGTCCATACTGTATACTATATAGTCATATAGTCATGGCAGGAGCGTTTCTTGCGATGCGGCGCGGGCCCCCCGCTCTGTTACTTGAGTATTAGCGTGCCACCTCTACTGTATTATTCGTTCTTGGTATACGGATGAAGCTCGAGGTATCCGTCGCCGATGTGTTTTGCATTATATTTTATATAACAATTGGAAGTATTGGTACAGCGTCTAATTTATGTATTGCGCAATATATATTGCCCGATTTTCGTCGAGACATTAGTTGATGTCCTGCCTCGACCGGTGCCGCATTACCACCGAATGGCACCGGTGAGACCTTTCTGATTTTAATAAAATTCTCGAGTCCTAGGCCGTAAGTTATAGTTAAAAAAATTTTTGTAATAGTTTTTGTGTAAACATTGGTTTAATTTTCTAATTTTAAATTTATAGCGCCATATGCGATTTATCCTTTTTCTGGTCCGTCCTAATAATGTAAAACACGAAAGTTGTTTTGCAAATTAGGTAATTATATCAATAATTCTAATTTCAATTTCACTTATTTTTTAATATTATAATTGTAATAAAACCTTGCATTCAAACGATTATACAGCCACTGAAGAGGGGATAAAAATATCCCGAAACGTTTGGCAAATTTTTTAATAAACAACTTGGCTCGAAGAGACGCATCAATTTTATTCCACAATATTACCTTTTATTTGCTGTCTTTGAATTGAAATTTGGACCATTAGAATCGTAGCTAGATTTCGTTGACTTCGACATGAATCTTTCCAGTTACCGTAAGATTTCACACCAACGAATGGGTTTAGGGACATAGGATAAAGTGGAAAATGTTTTAAAAAGCTGTCATTCTCATGTTAGAGTACGGATTTTCAATTGAAGGATTAAAAAATTTTTTTCAGAACAAAATGTATGAAAATGAACCCATATCATTTAAAAAATTCAGTTTTTTAGGGAAAAACTTTTCAAAGCATTGAATTCAAAATCCCTATAGTCACATGAAAATGATAAACTCTTAAAAGATTTTCCATTGTGTACCAGGTCCCTAAACTCATTTACTCGTCTGCAATCTTACGGTAACTGAAAATATCCATCTCACAGTTAATGGAATCTAACTACAGTTGGGATGGTCCAAATTTGAATTCCAAGACAGCAAATAAAAGTTAATATTATCGTATTTTAACAGAAAAATTAACTGTTATCTTATAACAATAATTATAATTTTATAAATTATTTTATTTTCCAGGGAATATAGACGTTTCGTCCCGTTAAAGGAATAAGTGGAAGTGAAGAATCTGGATTGAAAGCGATAAGTAGAAGATGGTACTATAGGTGGAGGCTGCAAACCATAGAGAGATGTGAGGATACAATTAAAAGCGATATGTGGATGCTGGAGGACATAATTGAAGGCGATAGGTAGATGCTCTAGATCATGGGTGGCAGTGATATGTCCAGGTTGTATATAGAGGTTGAAGATCATAGGTATAGGATGAAGGTCACGAATGGAAGCAATAGGTGAAGTGTGAAAGTGCTAAGTACATCGTCGAGGGATAAGAGGAAGGTAAAATCGTTGCGATTGGAAATTATAGTTTTGGGTGTTGGCTATAGGTAGAAGTAATAGGTAGAAGTAAAAGGGTTCTGATTGGAAGTGATAGGTGGAGGCTGAAGGTAATAAGTGGACGCAAAAGGTAAAGGGTGGAGTTTCTAGGGACTCGAGGGATGGAAAAGGTCTTCAAAAAATTAGAAATTTAAGCGAAGGGGGTTGGCGAGCGGAGCGAGCAGGGGGGGTACTAGTATATATATTGTGACGTTGTAGTTTCGTGCTCCCTCGGATATGCCGTCGAGAGATCCACAACGCGATCTCACCTGTTATCGAGCTGCCGAATGAACCGTATTTAATACAATACTAGCAAGATCCACCTCGCTCCTATCGTCGCTCGGTTACAAGAGAACATTGCGTAAACACATTTAATTTTCAAATTTAATTTTTATTATTGTTATAGACTTGTTACATCTTAATATAATATATTATCATTTTAATTTTAATTTTAGTTTTGCAACATACTTATACTACATTATGTAATGCTGTAGAGAAAATTGAAATGTAATTTTAATTATTAAATTAAATTAATGTTTTCATTTAGCGAAAAAATGTAAAATATTAAACTGATGAAGTTAAAATTAATCTGCTACAGCTTTTACGTAGCAACATATTGTGCCGTTGAGCGGCACTACTATGTTCATACGTTTTTGGACTGTAAGAGTTAATGTAGACTTAGTAGACTGGACTGGACTTAGTAGACTAGAGGCTTAGACTGTAGTAGCATATCTGTTTACATTTTATTGTATATACAGCTTATTATTTTCAATGACACGAAGACAATTTCCAATTAGGCTTGCCCATACTATGACAATAAATAAAGCCCAGGGGCAATCGTTTAAAAAAGTTGGGTTATATTTACCATCCTCAGTATTCTCTCATGGACAGTTATATGTAGCATTATCAAGGGCAATAAATTCCAAATATTTAAAAGTGTTTATCGATAAAAAAAATAAAATTAAAAATGAGAAAAAAATAAACAAAGGGAATGGTGGCTAGTATGAAGGGGAAGGGTGGCCAGCAAAATGGGCCAGCACAGGGGTAGACAGCTTTATAAAGCCGCGCTCCGCGCGGGTTGGCGGGTAGGCCCAAAATGCAATTGTGATCTTGAGGTATAAGATAATGAATATCTGAACAAAGTATTAGAAAGGTCTGGTTTTCAGCTTTAAGTGTGCGAATTGAAATATATATAAATATGTCTTGTCATAATGTTTTTTTTTTAAATGAAATCAAAAGTATCAAAAAAAGTCTTAACAATTTTTAAAATGCAATTGTGACCTTGGATTAGAAGATACTTGAAATGTCAATGATGGCATTTAAAGCTGAGAGTGTAAAGTTTATGCATGTATATTGCAATGTACATGTATAGATGTTTATATCAATTTTTAAGCCCAAAAAAAATCTGGATAACACCAATCTATATTTCGAAAGGAAGCTGCTTAATATAAAAGATGTGTTGTGACTTACAGATTTGAAATAATTCAAATAAAATTTTGTTGAAACAATATATAATAAAAGCTTGTTACTTAATTCATAGATCAATGCATTCAGTGTTTACTGTTAAAAGATGACCACCATAAAAACACCATAAAATCCCATAGATAAAAGAAAAGCTATATGAAAACGTACTCGTTGTATTGAAGGACTCTCTACATGAAAGTGTCGAGTTATACCATAAAAACCCCATAGAAAACCCATAAACCCCATGCTTTGTTGAGTTGAGAACTGAGTATATTATATACGCATATGCTAACATATATTGTATTGGATTGATATTCTTTATCCAACCAAAATCGCATCTTCCTTAAGTATATTCATAAGTATATATGTCATATTGACTGAAAAAAGTCTTAATCGATAAATTCAATGTTTAATCTGCAATTGTGACCTTGAGGTACAAGATAATGAATATTTGAACAAAGTATTGGAAAGGTCTGGTTTTCAGCTTTAAGTGTGCGAATTGAAATATATATAAATATGTCTCGTCATAATGTTTTTTTTTAAAAAATGAAATCATAAGTATCAAAAAAAAGTCTGAAAAATTTTTAAACTACAATTGTGACCTTGGATTAAAAGATACTTGAAATGTCAATGATGGCATTTAAAACTGAGAGCGTAAAGTTTATACATGTATATTGCAATATACATGTATTGATGTTTATATCAATTTTTAAGCCCAAAAAATGTCTGGATAACACCAATCGACATTCCGAAAGAAAGCTGCTTAATATAATAGAAGATTTATTGAGTGTTGGACGCCCGGTTCACTGTCCAATGCGCCGGCTGCTCAGCGGTAACACGGACTAACTTTCTCGGCCGCGGATACTTGGAAGAAGGATAGGCGGGGTAAATCGCGAAATAAACACACACGTTATCTGATTAAATACCTGACGTTTATTCTTATAAAGAACGAAATTAATAACGTGCGCGGGGGCACGCTCTGGCAGTAATGTCCGTCTGCTATAAGAGAAGTGCGCACTTAAGTAATTCACTCTGTCTACCTGGAAAAAATCTGGCAACAGCTCGTGCTCTCGTACGGAGTAGTCTCGTGCCCTGAAAAGTCGCGCGGCGCAAAGACTATTCCGAAAACGGATCTCAACAGGTTAACTCCTGGAGACTTTTACTGAAGAAGATTGCGGAGGGAAATCGAGTGCTGGCGAACGTCCTGTCAATTCTGTTGCCCACTGCATACTCGTACTACCTGTTGCGTTCCGTGTCTTTTCGGCCGCGACGTTTCTTTCTGTCTCTCTTACTCTCATGTAATTTCCCGACTATCTCTGTCTAATCACGTGATTTCGCGCGTTAGTCCTGTATAACACATATCCTTCTAGCTAGTCGGGGCAAGTTAGCATTTTTGCATTAAGTTTCTTATAACTTTAGTTTTATGATTGCAATGTGTTGTTGGTAACGTACTGAAAATAACCTTAAAGTCTCGACTTCGGGTCAGGTCGGGAACATTGTTATTATTGCAAAATAAACTTCAAAAATGCACTTTTTTTAAGCTTTTCGTGAATAACTTCTTTATGACTCATTTTATGTAAAAAAAGATAGAGATGAAAGTTGTTCAGAAATGAATTTTGTATAAGGTACATATGTTCCCGACTGCGAAATTAAGTTTTTTCATCGTTAAATTGTTAAACAAAAAAATTTTTTTTTTTAAATTTCATATTGCTACAGATTTCACAAAAAATAATTTTTTTCATTGGATGAACACCTATAGATGAGTTTTGGTACGAATAATTTAAAAATCGATGTCCGATCTTGATATCTCAAAATGGCGTCTTATTGCAAAATTATTTAGCCTAAAATTTCAAATTCATCTCCAAATTGCCCATGGAACGATAACTTGATCCAACCACCTTTAATCGATAGCTTACGACGTACTTAATAAACGCTAAAAAAAACTTTTTAAAAAATTAATATTTAACAACATTTTTAACCATAAATAATTTTAATTTTCGCCAATTTTGAAGTTAGACGAATGCAGTAAAGTGCATTTTAAAGTACGTAAAAAACCATGAATTTTCATGTAAACTTTATTTAGATCGGACCAATAGGAGCGGAGATACAAAAATTTTTTCAATCGACGCTCACGCCGAAACTACTTAATAATTTTTGATGAAATTTAGTTTACAGCTGGCTCAAAAAATACTCTAAATGATGGCATTTTACCCGATAGTTGTAATGGACCTATTTCGTGCAAAACGACCGATGAAAGAATGTGAAATTAGCGCGCGCGGCCGCGCGGCTGCTTCGGCCCGGCGGCGCAGTGGTGGGGGGAGCGCCGCTGCAGCTTTCGGGAACTTTAGATGTTAAATTCTTTTCTCGGCAACCAGAGGTCGTACGGTAATGCTTTTTTTTTTAATTTTATGTGTTTTTTTCTCAGCTTTCATGTCGTGTTAATGAAATTATCGTAACTGCATCAACAATAATCGAAATTGACTTGTTTTCTAGAAAAAAAACTTTTTTCGAGGTATACACTATACTTACATGTATATATTGTGCAACAAAATACATTTATGATTATATCTGTGGCTTACAGTAAGAACCACTTAAGTGACATTTTCGTGTTTTCGAGAAAAAGCGATTTCAATGTTTGGAGTAATACGTAAGATCGAAATGTCAGAGAAAAGATTTAAGTATTGGCTCATTTGATTAGGTATCTGATACGGATACAACCGTAGTATTACATTTGTAAATAGTTTCATTATCGACGCCCAAGCTAAACAAATTACTCGAGTTAAGTGGTTCTGCGGGAACTTTGCAGATAAGTGGTTATGCGGTCACTTTCTTTGAGGGCTCGTAACTAATGTAATTTGCGATTAAAAAAATTCGGGCAAGGCATATTTTTAAAGTTTAACTCATGCCCTTTCCAATGGTAGAATTAAAATTTTCGAAAATTGTTATTAACTATGAGAAAAAACGGTTTAAAGGAAAAAAGCATGGTTTTTCCACAACTTTTTGTTTTAATTCGAGATTTCAAGAACGTTTTCATTTGCAATGTATCTGGAACCCCTCTAACCAATGGGATAAATGTCCAAACCTAAAAGATACGTGATTTGGGGATTGATTTCGAATCTCGGTGTGGTTAAACTGGCGCATATTATAATTGAAAATTTTTTACGAAGACTTTTACGAATTTTTTATTCAGAAACCACAAACTTTTGGAAAAAATTTTCAAGAGTAATAAGTTCTTAGAATCAGCTAAGGAATACGTATGAATTTTATCAGAGCGATTCCAGTAATTCTTTTGTTTTTGCAAATTGACAATTTTTAAAAAATTTAAAAACGTTAAAAATTGTTTTTTTAATTTAAAAAAACCGACGAATACTTCGGTATAGGTAATTAGATATATATTATACCGCTTTAATGTACTCCACACGGTGTATCTCGCACAAAAATAAAAAAAACGAGTGCACTTAAGGGGTTATGACAGTGTTAAAATTTTGAAAATACCCATTTTTTTTTATTCACTTTTTTCATAGTTAATAGTCTGTAGAATATGATCCTGAAAGCCGTTTTTGGCTAAAAAAATTTTCCTCGAAGATATTAACAAAAAAATTAAATCTGTTTCAAGTGAATTTTTGAAAAATCGTGATTTTTAAATATTTTAATTAGGCCAAACTTGTGGAAAGGATTGTTCTAACCCACTTTTTACAGAGTAATTTCATGAGAAATCTTACTGAAAATATGACTTAAAAACCGTTTTACAAACCGTTTTTTTCTCAAGAGTTATTAATTTAATTATTTCTGTAAAATAAATAAAATCTGTAAAATTAATTTTTCTATGTGTGATTTTATGTTACTAAACTCAATGTGTTAAAGTAAAGGCATTCAACAAATTTGAATTTGCCACTCGAATAGCTTGTGTCTCACAGCGTCTGGTCGAGAATGAAGATTTCTGTTTGATCGGTATAGTAGAATTTTCTGTAAAGCAGCAGAAAGCAGCCAAACAGCTGTTTTTCATCCAAGACACTAGATCAGTGCAGTTAGTCTGCTAGCTGCTGTAGCAATGCTTATAACCTTAGTGGTGTTGCAAAAGTGCAAGAGCTTCTGCAGAGTACAAACATTATTCAGATAAGTATTGGAAACTAATTTGTAATAACAGTGTTCATAATGAGCTTTTTCTTTGTTGGTATATTTTTTGCTTTTAGGTATACGGGTGCAAGCCAGCAAAATGGGAGCTTATATTGACTGCCTGAAGTATTATTTTGCATACCTTTTAAGAACTTGAAGTGTATTTAATAATGGTAAGTATTGTATGTAACTGTAATTCATAAACATAACTTGATTATAAATAGCTAACGATAATTTTTATTTTATTTTCAGCTTCTAAATGCTATTATCACACAGCATGACAAGCGCGTACCATCAAATATACTTTATTGTATGTATATTTGAGTACCAAAAGCAAATCAAGGTATGCCGGATATTTTCTGTAAGTATAGCTGAGTTCATTTGTATGATTTACATTATAAACTTTAAATGCCTTTTACTCAAATTTAGTTTTTTCATGCTTTTGATGTACTTGCCGCAGCTTTCTGAAGGAACCGTAACATCAATCCGGAAGAACCAAAGTGGAAAACCTTCCTAATGAGTACGGTCACAAACTGAGTGGAGCAGAATTGGCAAAAATAAGTTCAAAGTGAATGTTACGTATGTTTACATATGTAACATTCACTATAATTATTAATATTGTCAACATATGTTTAATTAATTATATTAATTTTGTGTTTTTCAGGAATCTGTTCCACTTAGTCTGAGACCAGACTCATAATGAAGATTTGCCACTTTGATTCAATAGGATTGATGGTACGGTTCCATCAGAAACATGCGGCAAGTAAATAAAAGTGATGAAAATCATGATTTTTGGTAAGCAAATACCTTTAATTGTTTTTAAATGTTACACTCACTTTATGCATATTATTTATGCATAAAAGTGATGTATAATACTTGTATTTGAAAGCAAAAATATAGTTTTTAGAGCACCTATATATCTATTAATTTTTTACAACACTAACAATTTTTCTTTTTTTTCAGGTTTTAACACTGTCATAACCCCTTAAGTGGTTCTGCGGTAACATTTTTACGAGAGACGCAGTTAAGTGATTATGCAATCGGCTGGCATTTAAAATATTTGTACATTTCGAAAATCCTACTATTGTACAGTGAAAAAGGGTACTAAGAGCTTCTCGAATTCGACATAAAAAAATTTTTCGCAAAATGTCACTTAAGTGGTTCTTCCTGCAAGCCACAGATATATATCAGTACAAGAATAATAACTGCTTACTATTTTGGTAGTACATATTACTTTTAATGTTTTTGCTACATAGATTATCTTTACATGTATATTGTATATAGTATACTATAAAACATATTTATGATTATATACGTGTGTGTGTGCGTGCGTGCGTGCGTGCGTGCGTGCGTGTGTGTGTACATAAATACGTAAAGAACATGTTTTTTATTCATTTATTCATTGACACACGCATATATATGTATATACATACACACATGAATATAATCATAAATATGTTTTGTAGTACAGTATATACATGCAAGGATAATCTGTTCAACAAAAATATTAAAATAGTATATTACTACCCAAGGCCAGTAAAATAAGAAATGTCTCAGATCACATGTAATTGTCGGCCGAGGCGAAGCCGAGGTAGACAAACATGTGATCTGAGGCTTTCTTATTGACTGGCCATAGTTTGTATACTATTTTTCTCCACACTGCGCCGAAAGTACCACTTTCGCTCCCGGGCGCCAGGAGCGAAATTGGTAATTTCGGCGCTAGTGTGAAGAAAAATAGTATACGCACCACGGGAGTAAATTCGGACAGCCCATATCTCGTGTTTGCCACCCTTGCCTTCGGCTCGGGTATCAATATACACGAGATATGGACTCTCCAAGTTTTTTCCTCCCTAGGCACGTAATATACTATTTCTTCTCGACGTTGCCGGAAAGCGGCAACTTCAATTCGCGCAGCGGCCAGAAAGTTGACGCTTTCCGGCCGGAGGGAAGAAAATAATATGTACTACTGAAATAGATAAAAGGCAATTTTATCTATCGTATTTGTATAAATAAATACGTACACATACTCCAATATATATATTTAATAAAGTCAGTACAGCTCCAAAAATATACTCAAAATTCGAAGCAATAAATTCCAATTGAATCCAACTGATTTTACGGAGATTAATACCTTAATTTAGTATAATATTAAAATAGAAAGCAGTTATTATTCTTGTATCGATATATATAATCATAAATGTATTTTGTTGCACAATATATTCATGTATGTATAGTGTATACCTCGAAAAAAGTTCTTTTTCCAGAAAACAAGTCAATTTCGAGTATTGTTGATGCAGCTACGACAATTTCATTAACACGACATGAAAGCTGAGAAAAAAACACATAAAATTAAAAAAAAAAGCATTACCGTACGACCTCTGGTTACCGAGAAAAGAATTTAACATCTAAAGTTCCCGAAAGCTGCAGCGGCGCCCCCCCCCCCCACCACCGCGCCGCCGGGCCGAAGCAGCCGCGCGGCCGCGCGCGCTAATTTCACATTCTTTCATCGGTCGTTTTGCACGAAATAGGTCCATTACAACTATCGGGTAAAATGCCATCATTTAGAGTATTTTTTGAGCCAGCTGTAAACTAAATTTCATCAAAAATTATTAAGTAGTTTCGGCGTGAGCGTCGATTAAAAAAATTTTCGTATCTCCGTTCCTATCGGTCCGATCTAAATAAAGTTTACATGAAAATTCATGGTTTTTTACGTACTTTAAAATGCACTTTACTGCATTCGCCTAACTTCAAAATTGGCGAAAATAAAAATTATTTATTGTTAAAAATGTTGTTAAATATTAATTTTTTAAAATATTTTTTTTAGCGTTTATTAAGTACGTCGTAAGCTATCGATTAAAGGTGGTTGGATCAAGTTATCGTTCCATGGGCAATTTGGAGATGAATTTGAAATTTTAGGCTAAATAATTTTGCAATAAGACGCCATTTTGAGATATCAAGATCGGACATCGATTTTTAAATTATTCGTACCAAAACTCATCTATAGGTGTTCATCCAATGAAGAAAATTATTTTTTGTGAAATCTGTAGCAATATGAAATTTAAAAAAAAAAATTTTTTTGTTTAACAATTTAACGATGAAAAAACTTAATTTCGCAGTCGGGAACATATGTACCTTATACAAAATTCAATTCTGAACAACTTTCATCTCTATCTTTTTTTACATAAAATGAGTCATAAAGAAGTTATTCACGAAAAGCTTAAAAAAAGTGCATTTTTGAAGTTTATTTTGCAATAATAACAATGTTCCCGACCTGACCCGAAGTCGAGACTTTAAGGTTATTTTCAGTACGTTACCAACAACACATTGCAATCATAAAACTAAAGTTATAAGAAACTTAATGCAAAAATGCTAACTTGCCCCGACTAGCTAGAAGGATATGTGTTATACAGGACTAACGCGCGAAATCACGTGATTAGACAGAGATAGTCGGGAAATTACATGAGAGTAAGAGAGACAGAAAGAAACGTCGCGGCCGAAAAGACACGGAACGCAACAGGTAGTACGAGTATGCAGTGGGCAACAGAATTGACAGGACGTTCGCCAGCACTCGATTTCCCTCCGCAATCTTCTTCAGTAAAAGTCTCCAGGAGTTAACCTGTTGAGATCCGTTTTCGGAATAGTCTTTGCGCCGCGCGACTTTTCAGGGCACGAGACTACTCCGTACGAGAGCACGAGCTGTTGCCAGATTTTTTCCAGGTAGACAGAGTGAATTACTTAAGTGCGCACTTCTCTTATAGCAGACGGACATTACTGCCAGAGCGTGCCCCCGCGCACGTTATTAATTTCGTTCTTTATAAGAATAAACGTCAGGTATTTAATCAGAAGTTATTCACGAAAAGCTTAAAAAAAGTGCATTTTTGAAGTTTATTTTGCAATAATAACAATGTTCCCGACCTGACCCGAAGTCGAGACTTTGAGGTTATTTTCAGTACGTTACCAACAACACATTTCAATCATAAAACTAAAGTTATAAGAAACTTAATGATATTCCACATTTGAACTCCCTGACGCCCGGACTAAGCGCCCTCTTAACTAATGTGTCGTCGCGCGCGAGATTCAAATACATTAATTTAATTTCTCTGGCTATCGCCGTATCTGGCTGTAATTCATTCGCTCGGTATTTCTGACATAGTTTTCCCGCTACAATACTTCTCGCTCGCGCGCATGTTGTGAACAGAGCCGCAGCCCTCCACTCTTCGCCAATGACACACAAGGCTCATCGCATGCCTCTACTCTCTCTGTTTACATTGCTCTATTCTCTTTCTCTTTCTATTCCGATCTCACTCGCTCTTATTCGTCTTTGCTGCGCCAGCCAACATGGCGATGGTCGCTCGCGCGCGTACGCCACGTGGCTTCGCTCTCCACGCTGCCGGGCGGTGTCTCCCTCTCACTGCTGCTGCCGCTTCTTCTTCTCTCTCACTCACTCGCGCGGCGCTGCGTGCCGTTCTCTCTCTTCTGCTAGCTTGTATGGCGCGCGTCTACCGCTCGTCGTGTTTCTCTCTCTCTCTGGCTCGTGTGGCGCTGCTATGTTCTCTGCTCTCACGCAGCGCTGGCCGTATTTCTCATTTTCTCTTTTTCTCTCGCTCTCGGACTGCCTGGCTGCTGTATTTGCTCGTACCTGTAAACACCCCCGGGTATAAGTAACGTTCTCGTTGCTATTTATTTTACCGGCTCCGGTGGTGTCCAGGCGAGCTTCTGCTGACGGTAGACCGTCACAAATATATATATATATATATTGTTACGTGGTAACTTTTTCGTCCTTGGGGAGGCGTAGCACCACGTAATGACACCTGTTCAGGTTTACCGCGAGCTCGTATTTTATTAATTAATTTGGACGGCCGAACTCGCGATCTGGTACTCTTATGCTGCCGGCTTGAGAACTCCTTATGCTCTAGGTCATGGGGGAGAGGTGCAGGGAGAGAAATACACAAAATGATTGAACGCGACTTACATAGGATAACACTTCGTAATTTATTATAAAAATCAAATAATTATGTGTCGACTCGCGGACGTGTGCTCGTCCTCGGGCGAGCTCACTGTCGTTAACGCGGGCTGTCTCTAGGTTAGGAACTCGCGGCGGGGAGGTATTACACGGAATCACCCCTACCTGTCTCTACTCTGTACTCCTCGTCCTCACGTTTTGACGATGACTCGTTGCCTGTGGAAGCGCACGCGAAAGAACTGATTAACGGTTCGGAAATGCACACGGGGGGAAAGTATTCCTGGTCGCTCTGGAAGTCGCCTTGAAAAGATTCGCTTTGCCTTACCGCCCTGTGGATATCTCGATGCTCCTTCGTACAAGCGGTGCTCGATACTGCCTCTATTCACGCTCGTACTCACGCATTTCCGATGTATCGCTCTCTCGCGCCTATCACACATTTACACGCTTTCGCACCATATAGTACATTCGCAATCTTATGCCCTCTTTACAATACTTTAAAAATGCGCGCGACATTCAAAACGCGTTTACACGCTTGTCTGGCTGTACTTACTGTATTTACACATTTTTCGCATTTCGGCACGCTTACATTCATGTTTGCCGCACGCACGCACGCTGTCGATCGAGCCGTAGCCCTCCACCTTTTCCCAATATCATTCAGCGCTACAAGTTG
This sequence comes from Philotrypesis tridentata, assembly GCA_018906965.1. Classification (NCBI taxonomy): domain Eukaryota; kingdom Metazoa; phylum Arthropoda; class Insecta; order Hymenoptera; family Pteromalidae; genus Philotrypesis; species Philotrypesis tridentata. The sequence continues at coordinate 168,826 of JACCIB010000262.1, forward strand.
CCTCCACTCTCTCTCTTGTCTGTCTATACTACGCATTCTCATTCGCTCGTTATTTCCATCCTTCATGCACTCATGCTACCGTTCATTCCTCATCAACATGGTGGCCGTCGCTCGCGCGCGTTCGCCTCGTGGCTCGCATGCCTCGTATCTTCTTCTCTCTCTCGCTCTCGCTGCTTCGACGCTGCGCCGTTCTTCCCCCTCTCTTGCTCTCGCCATAGCTGCCGCGCGCTGCTACGCGCTGTATTCCCCTCTCTCTCGCTCTCGCCTCGTGCTGCTGCTGCTCGGCGGCAGGCTGCTCTCGGTGCCGTGCTGTCCTCCTGGCTCTATCAGCTGACTGCTCTCTTGCTGCTCTGCAAACACTACCGAGTGTAAGATTTTGTTATCTTGACTGGGTGGTGTCCATGCGAGCAGCTATCGACGGGATCCCCGTCACTATACACACACACACACACACACACACACACACACACACACACACTAGGGGGTAAAATTTTTACGTTAAGGGGTTATGACAGTGTTAAAACCTGAAAAAAAGGAAAAATTGTTAGTGTTGTAAAAAATTAATAGATATATAGGTGCTCTAAAAACTATATTTTTGCTTTAAAATACAAGTATTATACATTACTTTTATGCATAAATAATATGCATAAAGTGAGTGTAACATTTAAAAACAATTAAAGGTATTTGCTTACCAAAAATCATGATTTTCATCACTTTTATTTACTTGCCGCATGTTTCTGATGAAACCGTACCATCAATCCTGATGAATCAAAGTGCCAAATCTTCATTATGAGTCTGGTCTCAGACTAAGTAGAACAGATTCAAAAACACAAAATTAATATAATTAATTAAACATATATTGCCAATATTAGTAATTATAGTGAATGTTACATATGTAAACGTAACATTCACTTTGAACTTACCTTTGCCAATTCTGCTCCACTCAGTTTGTGACCATAATCATAAAGAAGGTTTCCCACTTTGGTTCATCATGATTGATAGTACGGTTCCTTCAGAAAGCTGCGGCAAGTACACAAAAAGCATGAAAAAACTAAATTTGAGTAAAAGGCATTTAAAGTTTATAATGTAAATCATTCAAATGAACTCAGCTATACTTACAGAAAATATCCGGCATACCTTGATTTGCTTTTGGTACTCAAATATACATACAATACAGTATATTTGATGGTACGCGCTTGTCATGCTGTGTGATAATAGCATTTAGAAGCTGAAAATAAAATAAAAATTGTCGTTAGCTATTCATAATCAAGTTATGTTTATGAATTACAGTTACATACAATACTTACCATTATTAAATACACTTCGAGTTCTTAAAAAGTATGCAAAATAATACTTCAGGCAGTCAATATAAGCTCCCATTTTGCTGGCTTGCACCCGTATACCTAAAAGCAAAAAATAAACCAACAAAGAAAAAGCTCATTATGAACACTGTTATTACTAATTAGTTTCCAATACAACTGCACTGATCTAGTGTCTTGGATGAAAAACAGCTGTTTGGCTGCTTTCTACTGCTTTACAGAAAATTCTACTATACCGATCAAACAGAAATCTTCATTCTCGACCAGACGCTGTGAGGCACAACCTATTCGAGTGGCAAATTCAAATTTGTTGAATGCCTTTACTTTAACACATTGAGTTTAGTAACATAAAATGACACATAGAAAAATTAATTTTACAGATTTTATTTATTTTACGGAAATAAATGAATAACTCTTGAGAAAAAAACGGTTTGTAAAACGGTTTTTAAGTCATATTGTCAGTAAGATTTCTCATGAAATTACTCTGTAAAAAGTGGGTTAGAACAATCCTTTCCACAAGTTTGGCCTAATTAAAATATTTAAAAATCACGATTTTTCAAAAATTTACTTGAAACAGATTTGTTAGTTTTTTGTTAATATCTTCGAGGAAAATTTTTTTAGCCAAAAACGGCTTTCAGGATCATATTCTACAGACTATTAAGTATGAAAAAAGTGAATAAAAAAAAAGGGTATTTTCAAAATTTTAACACTGTCATAACCCCTTAATATTATCAAAAATATAATTTAAACTTTTTGATTTTAAATCAATTAAATAATTAATTATGATCCGCAGTATTCACCTATCGCCTCCACCTACCGCCTTTACTCCCATCGCCTCCAGTGCTCTACACTTCCATGCTCTGCCTTTTACCTTCAACCATGACCTTCGCCCTGCACCTATTATCTTCAATCACGTCCTTTATCTTCCCTTACCACCGTGAATCATGACCTTTACAATTCGCCTTTCCCTGCTGGCTAACATCCTCAAACAATTGCTTGTTATAATAATGATTTACCCCTCCTCCTACGCCTTCACTGTTCACCTATCACCTCCAGCCTTCACTTATTTCCTCCAATGATAACCTTTATTACCTCCACTCATCTATTTCAATTGTGACTCCTTTCACTTCCACCTATTACCTCCACTCTCCACCTATTATCTCCAATCATCATCTTCAACCTGCACCTATTACCTCAAAATATATCCATCACCCTCCACTCATCACCTTGAACCCTGACCTCCACAGTTTGCCATTCATTTCCACCTATGATCTGATCCCATCTCACATGACAACCACTTATTACATCGACCCATGACATACACTATCCACTTAACATACTCTACCTGTCCCCTGCACCTATAACCTCAAGCCCTCACACATCACCTCCAATCACAACTTCCACATCAACCTATCATTTTCAATCATGACCTCCACCACTATTACCATTACCTCCACCTATCATCTCCACCCTCTATCTATCGTCTCCAATGATGTTCTCTAGCCTCCATCTATCATTTTCAATAATGCCGTCCAACTCCACCTATCGTCTCCAGCCTGCACCTTTCACCTTGAATCGCAACCTCTTCACTGCTGCCTATTATCTTTACCTAGTACTAACATCTTCAACCTTTTATTTCTATTCATAACGATTTACATCTCCTATTTCTTTATCGTCCACCTAGCACCTACACCTGCCATCTATTGCCTCTCATCTTAACTTTTACCCTCCACCTAAGATATAGCCCAACCGTTTACATACTACCTTCAACTAAGCCCTCCAATATCAGCCTTTCACATTCAATCATGACCTCCACCATCCATGAATGATCTCTACTTTTGATCTATCACCTCCAATTATGTCCTGTATTCTCCACGTATCGCCTCTAATCATATCCTGCAGCATCCTCTTTTCAATTCCAATCATGTCCTCTAGCCTCAAACTGTAGTCCTACACCCTACTTATCGCCTTCAATCAAAACTCTTCATTTCCATCTCTTACCTTCACCTATTAAAAACAACTTTGTGTTTTTATATTGTTTTTATAATTTATTACTTCCATTTACTATATAGATTTACAATTAATAATAAATAAGAAAAATACGTAAAAGACCTTCAACTTATTGTTTCAAATCATAATGATATCATGCTCCTCCTATATTTTCCATCATGACCTTCACCCTCCAGCTATGTCGTAATCCCTATGTAACCGAACCCAACTTTGTACGCATTACATTCACCTATATCCATCAGCCACTATCTATCGTTTCTACCCTTTACCTATCGTTTACGCCCTTGTCTTAGCACCTACATCTGACACCTACCGCCTCCAAACATGATCAGTTCACTCTCCATCAATCGCCTTCAATCATGATCCCTTCAACCTTCACTTATCGCCTTTAATCATTAACCCCTCACCCTCTAGCTTTTATCTTCACATATTATCAACAATCTCAAGTCATTATTTCCAATCATAATGTTATTACGCTCCTTCCATTCCTTGTGCCCCTAGAACTGCCACCCGTTATCTCTTGCATCCATTTCTTACATTCAATCTTCACCTATGATTTTCACGTTTTTCCTATCACCTTCACAAATGATTTGAAACCTCCACCTATCACTTCCAATCACTTCCACCAATCAGGTGTACCTACAGCCAATACTCTAAATTATTAGGTCCAATCACAATCCTATGTAATCCCATAATGCTATGTAACCCTATAACCCTATGTGAACCTATAATCAAGTGATTCCTATGTAACCCTCTACCTGTCACCTTCCCCTTCGACTTTGAGCTTCCTTCTATCATCTCCAACCATAACCCTTAATATCTATTTATTAAATTAAATCATGATCTATCTATCACCTGCATCCTCGACCTATCACCTCCAATTATATCCCTCAGCCTCTATCTATCATCTCCACACTTTACCTATCGTTTTCGCTCTTCTTATATCACTTACATCTTCCACCCATCGCCTGCAAATGATTCCTTCAATCTCCATCTATCGCCTCCAATCATGAACTCTTACCCGTCACTTATCACCTTCAATCATTATCCCTTCACCCTCCATCTTTCATTTCCGCAAATTATTAAGACTCTCAAGTAATCATTTCTAATTATAATGTTTTTATGCTCCATCTGTCCCTGCATCATGCCTCTAGAATCTCCACACGTCATCTTTGCATCCACTTATTACCTTCAACCTCCAACTATGATTTTCACGTTTTACCTATCACCGTCAAAAATAATCTCGTGTCTCCACCTACAACTTTCAACATAACCCCTTCACTTCCACCTATTACTTCTACCTATAGCCAGCACCATACACTATAATTTCCAATCGTAACGATTTAACCTTCCTCCGATCCCTCGACGGTGTACATAGCCCTTCTACCCTCCACCTATTGCTTGCATTCGTTATTGACTCCACACATTCTGTCAACTAAACACTTTTAACTTATTACTTTCAATCATAATGATTTCGCCTTCCTTCAAGTTTTTCAATCATGACCTTCACCCTTTATCTATTTTATAAACCATATACAAATCTCTACCTATCACCTTTACTTATAACTTTGAGATTCCACCTATCATTTCCAACCGTGGCCTCTGACATCTATTTATTACTTTAAGTCATAATTTACCTATCTCCTGTAGTCTTGACCTCTGGACATATTATAAATAAATAACATTAATGAGAATAAATATGACCACATATATGAAACTGAAGAATGAGGGGGCGCTGAGGGGGGGGGGGCGAAGGGGGGGGGGCAAAACGCATAAAAATAACCAAACTTTTGAAACATTTCTTGGTTCTTTTGAGGGGGGGCTGAGGGGGAGCTGAGGGGGCTCGTGAGGGGGGGGGGGCGAGGGGGGGCTAAATTCCACCGCGGCTCAAAACAACTATACAATATAGTAAGATATATATATGTGGGAATAAAGGTTATACAGGTTTGTGTTAAATAAAGACAAACAACATTTAGATAACAATAACTATATTAATCGATGGAAATACTTCATGATACACTCGTTTCGTCTCGCACACCGGTCTACACTCATTCGAGGTCGCTCAGGGACTGCCGCTCGGGGTCAGCCTCAACCCTCTCAAGCACACGGGGTTCGTTCATACCTGCTTTTGCACATCCCTCCCTTCCTCCCTCTCTCTCTCCATACACTCTAGGCATACACTCCCACACACATATATATATATATATATCATTGGTGTGTTTTTAAGACACATCCCCTGTCGTTATTAGCGACTCTGATTCCCTGGGTTTTTGCGAGTCTTCAATTAGTGCATTGGGTCCACTATTGAGCAACTTGCAAATCCGCAAGGGAATGGGGACCTGCAGTTTGATGTACAGTGAAATATATACGTTATACACAGTGGAATCCAAACCACTGGAGCTCAGATGTATAGACACTTATGTAAACAAAGAGATGTTCCCAAAATCGTGAAGAGTCAGGCTTAAACACAAGACCTCTAGATTTCGAGCCTGATACTCTACCGATTGAGCCATCGTCGCTCTTTATATATATGCGCGCAACCACCAAGGCCGGCATGTCCTCCAGCTGGAAGCACGTGTATTTATGATTATAAGCATGTTTTAAGAGTAGCGCTTAGCAGTCTAGCGGACCGCCAAATAGGTGAAGAAGTGGAGGGAGACAGACTGGCACGTGACCGCAAAACGCGCGATCGCGTCAAATTCAATTTAGGCTTTGTAGAACTCGCGTGATCGCTGTATTCCGTCCCGTGAACGCTTGTGCGAAGCTAACACCGGGCCTGTACCGGACGAGTGAACCGTTGTTGGGAGGACCTGCTGCTGCTATTACCCACGGCTCTACTCACCGTCGCTTGGGCTTCTCGCGTAATTCTTCGCTCGTGCCTCGCGTGCACGCTTGTAACTTCTAGTTTCATTCAATGTACGCTATCATAACCTTTTAGTTGATGTGTTTTCTTTGTTTCCCCTACGCCTGCGGCTAGTCTCCAGCTTTCGAGCATTCGCTGCTACCGCGAGCTAGTTCTCCGGATGGAAACGGGGTTCCCCGGTCATAGCAGGCTTAGCTACCCCGTCATAACACACATACACATACGCACGCACTCAGGCACACACGCACGTACACACACATACACGCACCCTTGCACGTACCCACGCACGCACACGCACACATACTTTAAAGAACATGCCAAATTTTAGCATGAAATTTACTATTGAATATTGGCAGTTTTCTTGATTTTTTTCTCAGAAACGAAACAAAATTATAAAAAATGTGGAAAAAAATTTTACTCTTAAATTTTTTTTTTCAATTTAACTTTTTTTTTTCGAAGCCATATCAGCTATTATTAAAAATTTCATATATCTGATAGATTTTTTGAGGTTGGAAAAACGTCAATATACATTACGAGAGTAGCGAAAATCTATGTTCTGTGACGGTCAGCCGTCAGCCCCAGCTCGCCTGGACACCACCGGAGCCGTGCTAATGAAAAAGCATACGCTAAGACCCGGTGGTGTTTACAGGAAAGCAGGGCAGAGATGAGAGCAAGACAGAGAGAGAAGACACGGCCGGAGCAGCAGAGCAGAGCAGAGCAGCGCGACGAACAGCTGAGCAGAAGCCACGCTCAGCGCGAAGCATGCGCGGCGCCGCACGAGACAGAGAGAGAGAGAAGCACCACGCGCGCCACAGCGAGAGAGCGGCAGAGAGAGGGAAGCCGCGCGAGAGCGAGCGAGAGAGAAGATAGCGGCGAAGGCTGAGAGCGCAGCACGGCGAGCGAAGCCACGAGGCGTACGCGTGCGAGCGACCGCCGCCATGTTGGCGAGCGCTGTAGAGAGAATAAGAGCGAGCGAGAGCGAGATAGACAGAGACGGAGAATGTTAATGTGAGCGTAGAAAGTGGAGGCACGCGACGAGCCTCGAACGTTATTGGCGACGGGTGGAGGGCTGCGGCTCGATCCACAGCGGTACGCGAGCGAAATATCATAGAGAAAGATTGTAAGAGTAATATCAGGCGGAAAATGTATGATTGAATGCGCTACAGCCAGACAGAGGAAATTAACGAATTCGAATTTCGCGCGCAAGGAGATTCATTAGTAAGAGGGCGCTAGGACAGAAATGTACTATATCAGGCTATCACGTGATATCGCGTGAGTAAGAAAGGACAGCCAGTAAATACATGCGCGAGAAAGAGACAGAGAGAGACGCCGCGGTCGCAACGGCCGCGCAACAGGTAGAACGAGCAGTATCCAGTGAGCAGCAGGCAAATTCGGACGCACTCCAGGACAACACATTTCCCTCCGCATTTTTGATATTCAACCTCCAGCATTTTCTACACTGTTGAGGTTCGCTCGCGAAGTAATTCTGCGCCGCGCGATTTACAGAGAACGAGATATCATCAGGACGAGAGGACGAGCAGTCATAGCAGTTTACAGCCAGGTAGACACTTATTATTTCAAAGTGCGCGTCCCCGCGTCGGCCGGACTTACCGCCAGAGCGTGCCTCCCGCACGCGAGCCCTTTCACGTTATTTAATTATTATTCAATAAATGCCAGGCCGTCCATTTTAAGACTGTGCGTGTTTATTTAGCAAGCCCCCGCCTATCCTTCTTCCCAAAAATTCGCGGCCGCGAGATATAAGTCTGTGCACCGCTGAGCAGCCGGCAAAGCGGTTGGTGAACCGGGCGTCCAACAAATTAATTAAATACGGTTCATCCGGCAGCCCGATAAAAGGGCGCGATCACGTTGTGGAGCTCTCGACGGCCTCCCCGAGAGAGAAATAAAAACCACAACGTCACAGTTCAAACAGTAAAAAAGGCGTCATTTGATCGATTTTTAGCTCGGAAAGAAAGCAATACTATGAAAAATGAACAGTACATTTTTTGTATTTAAATGTAATTTTTTCGTTGCTAAATTCAAAATTATTTTCAAAATTTATATTTTGATTTTTTAAATGGTCTAAATCTTTGAGGCCCACTCTGAAAGTTTGCAGGTGATTTTGAACTTTGAAAATGTTCTACTCCGGATCAAAATCTCAGTTTCACTGATTTACATGTGTGTGTGCGCGCGTGTGGGTATGGGTGTGGGTGTGTGTGTGCGTGTGCGTGTGCGTGTGCGCGTGTGTATGTGTGTTATACGTCTCTTACGGCTATTTTAATCTTTAAAATCAATGAAACTCAAAAGCGATCCGGAATTCGGTAACCAAAACAAATCATGAAGACAGATTTTTTCAGAGCAAAAGTATCTATATATATAATGACACACAACCTTTTTCTAACCTCAAAAAAGCAATAAGGTTATTGAATTTATTAAAAATAACTTATACGGCTTCGCAAAAATATAATTTAAAGAAAATTATAAGACTCAAAATATTCTTGACATTTTTCATAATTTTGCTTCGTTCCGGAGCAAACAATTAAAGAAAATGCCGAATTTTAGCATGAAATTTACTATTAAATATTGGCTAATTAGTTAGTGAATTGAGGGGGCTTTTATCTTGTTTTCTTTTATTTTAAAAACAAATTAATGGTTAGTCGCAGAGGGTCGATTGAACTGAACTACTCTTTTCTGTACAATTTTGAACTGCACCAGTCTTCGCTGAAAAATGATGAATTGTACTAGTCTTCGCTGCTCAAATCGGATAGAAAAAGAGAGTCGATTGAACTGCACTACTATTCGCTGCAACATTTCAACTAGGATACTTTTTCGCTAGGAATTATGAAATAAACTACTTTTATGAATTTGTCTTCGTAAAGAACTTGAGCGACACTACGATTCGTTAGGAACGACGATCTCATTATTAATACCTAAAAACCAGCAATTTCGTAAGCAGTTTTACTAGACTCTACATGTATACATGTTTTAATATCTCGACATGTTTATTAAGCAGCAAATGCTCGGTAAGTAGGTATTAATAATGGTATCTAGAAACCGCCTACTAAATTGGTTAGAAAGTGTTTCATTTCCCCCCAAGAAACTTCCAAAGAAAACCGGCAAGTTCTTAGATTACATGAGTCATAACTTCCTATTAACTCGGATTCGACTCTACCAGGGTATCTGTAGGCTCTTGCTGCGATATCTCACGAGGGTCTCAATCGCCTCGCCTTCGCGGATTTTGCTCTGAAGGAAATGCAGCGTCTCCGGCACAAATATATTTATATGACGCCTATAAAAAGCCCAGGCGTTCGCTGGCGCAAGAGCAACCAACATTTGTTTTTATCTAATTTTACCCGATTTTTACAATTTTTTTTCTCCTTTAATTAGTTCTCATTTTTCCCAATTTTCAAGAATTTTTCTCGATTTGTTTTACTGCTCTCTTCCTCCATAAAACGGTGTTTTCAATTTTTGCAGAGCTGCCACTACAAAATTTGAAGGCAAAAAATTGAGTATGAATAAGCAGGTTCTTGGACCGGACTTTGAATAAGCAGGTTCTCGGACCGGACTTTGAATAAGTGGGTTCTCGGACCGGACTGTGAATAAGTAGGTTTTTAATCTCAGCCATCGATATGTCGGTAGCGTATTGTAGTGTTCAGCCGGTTTTGCAATGCACATGCGAGCATTGGGCGGCGGCTGCTTGCTGCAGTATGCTTAGTCGATCGCGACATCGATAGCGCGCGACGAGCAAGTTGCTGACTTGCGCGTTAGCACTCCTTGCGACCTACTGATCTGGAGTCGGATAATGTGTTTTCTGGTGGAAAATTATGATTGGTCGAGAGTATCGCGCGACGTATATTCTGCCGAAATTAAGTGCCGACCAAAGCCGACCAAAGTAGTTAGCTAGGAAAGGACCGCCAATAAATCTGGCGAAAGTGACTCAAACTCACAACTTAGTTAAGACCAAAGTATTTGCCACGAGAAGTCGTGTAGCCTAAGATAGATAAGACATTGTTATTGTAGAAGCCTAGAGAACTTCAGTAAGAACAATCTTTAGATGATAACTCCAGATTAGGTAAAATAAGTTTACGAGTAAGGACTAATTAGATTAAAGTACCGAGCGAAACATCATTGTTAAACAAACTACCTTTGTAAGGCGTGGACTGTATAAATTAGGACTCTGAATAAATAATACAAAAATAGTATATCATATAACATCCTAGAGAGTACTTATTTATTGAAACACCAGTAGTCCTAAGAAAGTTCGCATAAGAGGTTTAAAGCATGGAGTTAAGGACAGGACTAAATGAGGTAAGAGTGGACGAAGATAAGGATATCTCAACACCTCAACAAAAGTAATAAAAGAACAAAAAAAAAACAAACTAATGAACCCACGAAAATACAATACCTCTGCGCAAAAACAAGCAAACAAAACTTACATAAAGTTCATGGCATTGTGATGACTGATCCTCTCCCTTCTATCATCCGCTCTTGATACCTCTATAACTGTATCGTTCGAATTAAAAATTATAGGTCTCCTAGGACTGGAGACTGTCTCCTGTAAAACAATCTCTTCTTCCTGCTTTTTACTATTTTCCACCTTAACTACGAATGCTTTCAACTTATCATCCAAAGACTGCGACACAGCAATAATTATTACACAGCAATAACTCGCTCGTAGCATACTAACAGCTCCTGGAGCGGAGCCAACGTTTGGTGGCTCTCGCAGGAGTTGCCTCTGCTCGACCGCACGCGGAGCGTAGGACGTGATGTATAAAGCTCACCTGCTTGACCTGCCGGCGCTTGGGAGAGAGTGCGACAGGAAGCGGGATAGCAGCGTGCACGCGGTCACATGCACGTAACCGCGTGAGAGAGCGAGAGAGCGCGAGGATATGTATGAGTGAGTGAGAGAGGGGGCTAGCGAAGCGAGCGGCGCCGTGAGAGAGAGTGAGAGAGAGAATGAGTGTTTGATCGAGCGCGCGAGTGCAAGAGAGAAAGAGAGCATAACGCGGAAGAGTATTGTACAGTCGAACTGTACAGTACCAATATAGTGTTTTTTCTTTATAGCTATAGAGGCATGGCGGCTGCCAACTAGAAGTCACTAATTGGTATTAAAGGCTCATCTACAGTGATTCATACATTGGCATAGAGGATTTTAAATATCGCCCGCTCCATTGATTATCTATAGGTGGAGCCACTGAATAGACATCGATTTTAAGTGATTGATCGTTATCGATAAAGGGGGCGCGGATTTGCATATCAATTAGAGGATCTCGAGGGCCGTAAGTAATTTCTCAACCAATCAGAAAATTAGAATTGGAAAAGAGGGCACTCGGGGAAATCACCGATAGAAAAATAAATTAAAACAAAATCTAAAGAGCGATCCATTTCTTGTTTCCTTAGCCAAAATGAAAGACTAAAATTTAATTTTCGTTCATACAAATATGATTGATTAGTTTTCAATACATTGACTACATAAATAATCTGATCTTCAGTAATACCATAACATTGTCCCTTTATAGGATACCTACATCAGTTAATTTTAACTCCACAATTCTTACATTATTATACATTATATGCATCTTAATAGCTGATGTCATGCTAAATAACCAGTCGTTGGTCCCTTCCAATTTTGCCCAAAAATTCGGAATCTTTTTAACTTTTTAACCCCTCTTCGCTTGGACGAGCTAACGAAGTAAAATCAGAATGGCTATTAAAATGATCAATACTAAATGGCAAACTGGGATGATACATCTGTACGTCCTGATACTGACGAAATGAGGTCAAATATTCCTGATTAAGCAGCGAATAATCTCTCATGTCCTGGGATACGATAATATAAGAATATTCCGGAACAATTTTAATTAAAGTCCAATTATTACCACCCAATTGCTTCATAATAGGTAAAGAATGAAGTTTATATAAAGAATATTTATTCTTATCTGATACAGAAAACTCGAACATGACTATTAATTTATCCCCTGTTGTACTTACATGTCGTGGAAATGGAATGTAACATCTCTATTGTGACCGCTGTATGATTCCATGTAAGCTTATGTTCATTTATTGTAGCCAATACAGATTTTAACTGTTCTTGAGTAAACAATAGCGGATGTAAATACCCATGACTTGCGGCCTCCAATGCATTCACTAGGGTATTGTACCTATTAATCGTAACTTCTAGGGACATCTCAAAACTATAGGCCCTGAAACGTCTTATGACATTATCTATCATTATTTTTAACTAGATAATTGATGATTGGGAGTTTATAATTTTACAATTTGGGAAAAACAACAATTCTTTCAAAATTCAAATCTTAAAATTGATTATGTCAATTGCATGAGTTTCGTTGCTTGTCACACTTTCAAAAGTAAGAGCTCAGCTGACGCTGAGCTTGCGAAACGCAGACTAAGCGTTGTACTTTTGGAAAAACCGCAATATCTTATGTAGGATTATGAGATGTTTAATAATTAATATTCAATAATGTTATAAATTTGTAAACAAAGTTTAGTGCTTAAAAGAGATGCAATACTTTCAATTAAGCAGTCAAGATTTTGTATCGACTCCGTACACGCCGGTCCGAAAATTGGCGGAGTTTGATTTATTTATCACGATACTTTTTTATTGTTTAGTATAATTTCCTATTTTGTATTGCAAGTGAATTTTGAGTCAATATTTCCTCAATAATTGTGCTGGCTTTTGGAATTACTTCGAAAGTCCTCTACTGTTTAAAACTAACTAGTTGGTTATCCGCCTTCTGAGCCCAATCGATAAAAATACGTAATCTACGATTTTCAAAATAAGGTAAGTGAATAACCCTTAAACATTTTATTTGGTAAAATACTTTAAGTCGTGAGAGCTAAGTATTTCTAGGTACTATCAACTTAATTTTATAAACAATTCTGGCCATAGGCATTAAATTGAAGTAGTCAGGACTTAACAGCCCACTCCATAAGTTGTTGTACCATACTAGTCTTATTCAATATATACAAATATACAAAGTTTTTATGTTGTTCCTCTAATTTTTACCAATCCTTCTCTAGTTCTTGATGAATATTTTCTAGATCAGACCTAACAATATGAGTCTGGGTTGCAATCAAAGAGGACAAATTCGAAGTTGTCTCATATACTTGATCTACTGTCTGATGCGATTACTCTCGATCCCCAGCATCTATGATACCAAAAAGTTGCTTCGAAGTCCAACCCACAAAACCAAAAGGTACCCAACGTATCTTTAAGGTATGAACCTGTATACTATCCTGCTTTTGCAACTCCTTCGCAGGTGAAAATAATACTATCAAATCTAACTCCAAAGACCTTAGTATATGCAATTTTAATTTTAACATCTGATGGAATATAATTATGACAAGCATCATTATCTAGAATCTGCTGACAGCTGTACAGGGTTGAAAGTACCTCCAGCCTACAGGGTCCTCTCACGATTTCAAATCCAAAGTAATAGCAATTCTCCACAAAATTCTTTCTATTTTCACATCATTAAGGTATTCATAGTAAATTCCAGGATTTTCCTTCAACTCTAATATATCATAGAAATTCGCCTCAGAAACTTAACTGTTTACCAATGATGCTAACAGACACAACAGGAACAAACCCAGCATTTTCCACATTTTCAACTCTGAAACAGAATATTCAAGATTAGCTATAAAATTTTTCAAACGTATCCTTATGTTTTAACAACAATTTCCCATTTGAAGACTTGACCACAACAGTATTATTATCCTTAATCTCTTTGACCAAAAATTTGCCAGTATACTACTTATCGAATTTACCATATCTAGATTCTAGACTCTAAAACTAGACTTTAAGACTCTAACCTCATCTCCAACTATTATGTGTAAAGGTGTAGCTGTGCGATCATAGTACTTCTTATTTACTTCTTTGGATTTAATCCATTTCTCTCTAGCCAATTTTTGCATATCACACATGCATTTAGATAATTCCTGAATGCACGAACTGTAGGTTTCCAATTCCAACTCATTTGGCAGCTGGTATGGTGTTCTAACTAAACGACCAGATACTAGCTTAAAGCGTGTAAATTCTGTCGATGCATGTATAGAGGTATAATACTCATGCATCGGAAACGGTATAATTTTATGCCGATCCTGTTTATATCAGCCGTCCGCCATTAAATACACATGCGGACTATTTCAAATTTTCTTTCATCCTATTTATTAAAGTAAATTTTTGTAAGTTTTCAAATCAAGTAAAAAATTGTTTTTGTGTAGCACATTTTGCATTCACCGTAATTATCCGCAGACAAAAATTATTTCAAAAATTGAGATTACCCAGTAGATAGACAAACAAGTGAAAAATTCAGTTGTAACAATGATATGAATTGAAAACGAAAATCAAGTGCTTGAGCGTTTTGAAGATTCATGCCAAAGTTTATGCACAAAATTTAGCTTAGCTTAGCTCAGCGCTATAGTGAAAGCAGAAGATCAAATTTTTGAGCGTAGAATCTTCCCATCAGGCTATTCAACATTATCTAGCGCAAATTAAGCAGTAATGCACAAGCGTTTTGATGTTTCACGCTGAAAAGTATGCACAAGAAAATGTTTAGCTGAGGGCCGAAGAAAAATTAAATGAATGCAAATATGCGTATGTAATTCTTGGCTGCAAAGTCAGCAGTATCTTTTGCTTTTTTTCTATCGCAAGTAATAGTCAGCTTTCAATTTTTATAAACTTGACATTGAAATATTCATAACGGTATTTAAATTTCACAAAAGAGCCCACAAGATCAGCTGAAGTTGCCTCATGTCTGGTTAAGAACGAAGACTAATTTGCATTCCCAACAATTGCATCTTGATAGTGTAAGGGGGGGGCCCTACCCTCAAAACTGATTGTCGAACATAGTGATAGGAATACATAGGAAAAGAATCGCAAAATAAATTATTAATTTTACTTTATTCAAACACAATATCACTTGTTCAGAACTATAGGAAATATGTATATGCAATGCAACTCTAGTGATGTGACATAAGCACCAGGACTACGAGTTTTACATTAAACATTTCATTTTAAATCTATTTTTCATTACGAGCGGCCTCCTGAACGAGGATTTAAGAGCAGTCTCGTTGCAGCAAGCTGTGTGACATCAGAACCAGAGCCTGGTTTCCAATCCAATTTTATTGAACGTCCCAAGTCTTTTTCAATTTCATACTTTCCAAAATAAATATTGGTTCCATAGCTTGATATAATTCATACGCACTTGCTCACAATAGTTACTAAATAAACGCTTTTATATACACTAGTACACTTTTCACACGCCAACACTACACTATTCACAGAGTCCAGGTTTAAATTTTTAATTTAGCAGCTAAATAGTTAAAAATTCTGCACCATACAGAGTAAAATGCGGTAAAGTCCTTCTATAGCATCTCAAAGTAAGTTTACTATTGCAGCATTATCTTATGAAAAAACTCGAACATTTCGTGTGTCCCACATATAAACTTACGAAATAAAAATTGTCATTATCAGCACTATCGCCTCAACCCTGGTAATAAGAGCAGCTGCTGTGAAACTGAAAAATAAAAGGGATTCAGAGTTACCACAAAGCAAAGCTCTTCATACAAGGTGCAAGCTTTGCAAAAAATAATACTATAAAAAATACTCATCTGACAGAAAGTCCGCGAAATCCAGGTTGCTCCAACGACTCTGGTTGCTGATAGAAAATTTACTATCCCCCAAACCCAACACGATTTCTTTCTCTGTAAACTCAGTCTTCTGGCTACTTTGTAACCTCAAACGAGACTTTGTTTTCACACCGTGTGCAGACGACACCACTGAGTCAGCTGCACGCGCGTGAGAATCGGTCGACGTTTCGAGACCAAGAAGTTAGCACGAGGCGTGACGTCACGCAGACACTTACCCCTTGCAATTATATAAGGCGGCGGCCATTTTGGCAGTGGCGACAACCGTGTCCCCTCCAACTGTTTGTAAAGAATATATGATTTATTAACCTCACACTCACTGTTCACACAAATTTTGAAAATTTCGATGGACTTTACTTCAACCGGAATAAAAGAGTTTGAGAATTTTTATACTTAAAAAGGTTCATGACTGGCACAAAAATTTAAAGTCACGGCAATACAAATGAATCAAATTTTCAAAGTCTTAAATTCACCTACAACACTTGTCAAAGTAGCCGTTGTTAATACAGCAAAAACAATTTTGTTGCAAGTAATTAGTTATTTTGTCGAAAGAGAAAAAGAAACAATTATTTAGTCAATCGTAAACACTCAAAAGATCACTAAAGTTACAGCATCAACACACCTTCTTGAGCACAAAAAATTTCATGATCATTTGCATTATTCGTTTCTTTTAGAGGTGCACATCACAGTAAATAACGGCTCTAGATTCAAATTGTAAAATGATGTCAATGCGTGCATGAATTCACAACCAGCCAGAAAATACGCAACATTTGCACTGTGCACGCCATTTGAATCAATAATATCAGGTGACTTCGGATAATTATAGGTAACTGAATAAACGTAAAGAATAATCACTCATCTAAATCAATTTTGCAAATACAATTAATTTTAACATCAAACCAAAAACTACAAATTTGCATGATATGGCAAATAAATGAGTCATTCCACTGGGCACTGTAAATCACATCACATCATTTATGTATAAAAACTGTGCATATTGCAGTCCACCAAATCATTAACACTTTTTATACTTAAAGTCATTGTCTGCAACTAAGAGAAAATTTACGTCATTTTCAAAAGCACCATAGTGCTCAGATCACTCATAAAGTCTACTAATTTCGAAAATTCAATAATTTTCACAGTTCACTAACAAGTTATAGTAAAAGCACAAAAGGTATTCAAGTCTGCTCGTAATTTGCTTTTTTTCTCAAATAATCACGGAACTAAACGTTTGTTTTGCTCAATGCACCAGAGAAAGCACGCACCGACAATTCAGCACATTACAAGTCCCATTACACAAGTAGAATCAAATCACTGGGTTTTCTTAATCGAGTAACATTCACTAATCTTCACAAATAATTCAAAACCTCAACTCAGTGCCGCACTAAGTGAAATAAAACAAACACTTGTAACCTCAGCTAAAATACTCGCACTTTTTAAAATACAGCTAATCCTTCTCACTACAATTTCTCAATTTTTTTTTTTTTCAAAAGGAAAGCATACAACACGTAAACACGTTTCAAACTGAACCGAGCAAATAAATCTTCAAATGTCAATAAACACAATGCCAAAATCACTAATCACATAAACATATAAAAACTTAATTTACAAAACATCACTGCAATAACAACACTGCATTTATTTCTACTTCTTAAGACACGAGACAGCTGGAAAAATATTTCTATTAAAGAATTGATGTCTAATTCATTGAACACAGTCGTTTCGCCTGTCTACACAAACCATCGTCTCACATAGACTATCGCTGCAAGCTCCAACAAAACAAACAAAAAATTAAAAACCAATTAAACCCAAAACAACGTGTTCTAAATTAATTGCTTTGGAAAACAAAATAATAAGAAAGAATACTAATCTGATCACTATAGCATCCTTACTGCAAATCTTCATATACAGATTATTTTTCTGCAAGTCATACTTGTGAAAAACCATCTACACCATTGAATAAAATACTTTCTCGCGAATTTACCAAGTAAGGATTTCCCGCACTTCTAAGCACTTTTCACAGTTATCCAGAGCTGGAAAAACTTGTACCTTCGCGACCGCGACGCGCGCGAGATTAAGTACCGCAACATAGGACTGCACCATATAGGTATACAAATTGCAGCCAGCGTCCCGCTCGATACTATCGATCGATACTTCAACACGAGCATCGACAACAAGGTGCTTCTACACTGCTACAAACGCGCGGCACCAAATCAATCATCTTTAAGAACACGGATCTCATGAACACTGTGCATCGAGGCTTAAAGCTAGCTGACGCGATTTCAAAAACACATTTCAATTATTTTTTCACATGAACTACACTATTTCAATTGAACCTTAGCCTTCAATTATTAATTAATAATGAACAACAATTATTATCCACCAAGAAACTCTGGATATATTGGATACATTTAAAACAAACCACCAGAAAATCAACAACAAAATCAACAACATCAACAAAGCAATTATCATCAAAATCAGCAACAAGGTTATCAACGCCGGCAATACAACAACGAAAATCAGCAAGGTTATTACAGAAATAACCAAAATTTTAGAGGAAATTATCAGAGAGGCTATCAAAACAATCCAAATACAAAATCAAGGTAGCAATAATTTAAACTACCATGGGGCTCGTTACGATGCCCGTGTAGCGAGCCAAAATCAGAATCAATAGTACCAGAGGAATCAGCAAGGATACCAGCAGAATTATCGAAACAATCAATGGAGACAAAATTACCAAAATCCAAATCAGCAACAGAATCGGCCACAGAACAACGATGAACAGCAATATCAACAGCAAATGCAACAGATGAATCAAAACAAACAGCAGATGCAGCAACAAACAACACAACAACCAGCTGCAATAATGAAAATGCAAGTGGAAAATCCATCCCACGAGTATGTTCAGCCAACTTTCAGAATGCTGAAAAACATGACTGGGAAAATGATGAGCCAACTGTAGTTAGGTAAAGAATACCTGAAGGAACGACTAGACCATGGCTGGAATTCATGATTGACAATGGAGCAGCAGTAAATATTATAAAACTTAATGCCTTACATGATGATCTACCATTCAATACTGAAGATAATACAGAATTAGGAGGTACAACTATGCAAACAGTGCCCACATTAGGATCAGTATACTTACTAATCAGAAATACGCCAGTGAAATTTCAAATAGTACATGATGATTTCCTTATTCAGGCAGATGGAATGCTTGGCAGAAATTACCTCAAGAAGGAAGAAGCAGTAATTTCATACTACAAAAATGCATTAATGGTAAATAGTGATGTCATGCGCCCAATACTATTTAAAGGGCATGAAGAAAAACATTTATCGAAAAATCAAAAGAAAAGAATGTCGACAGTTTGTTAAAAGTACAAGAAGCAAAAAACAGCACTACAGAAATAATTGAAGATGCAACTATACCAAATATCTCTGCAGTAAAGTGCACAATACCAGCGAGAACCCGATAAGTAATGCGAATAAATCTGGTTAAAACTGATTTAAGGGTTATGACAGGGTTAGAATTATGAATAATTCTTTTGTTGTTATTATCGATCTCTCCGAGGCAATGGTTTAGAAAGGGTTTAAAAAATTAAAACTCCTTTCTTTTAAGAAACGACGTTTCGGCGATCATTGTCGCCCTCATCAGGAAACTGTCAAAAAACACACAACAATCATCGCCGAAACGTCGTTTCTTAAAAGAAAGGAGTTTTAATTTTTTAAACCCTTTCTAAACCATTGCCTCGGAGAGATCGATAATAACAACAAAAGAATTATAACAAACTACCGAGGGATAAAATCATACTAGATAGTGTATAAACACTCATCTAAATACATCAAATTAGAATTATGAAAATATCAATTTTTTTTTATTCACCTTTTACACAGACAACAGTCCGTAGAATGTAGTCCTCAAAGCCGTTTTTTGCTAAAAACATTTGCCTCGAAGATATAGACAAAAAACTGATAAATCTGTTTAAAGTAAATTTTTGAAAAATCGTGATTTTTAATTATTTTAAGCCAAACTTGTGGAAAGGATTGTTTTACCACACTTTTTAAAGAGTAATTTAATAGGAAATCTTACTGAAAATACGACTTAAAAACCGCTTTACAAACCGTTTTTTTCTCAAGATTTATTAATTTATTTCCGTAAAATATAATAAAAGCCGTAAAATTAATTTTTCTATGTGTGATTTTATGTTACTAAACTCAATGTGTTAAAGTAAAGGCATTCAACAAATTTGAATTTGCCACTCGAACAAGTTGTGCCTCACAGCGTCCGGTCGAGAATGAAGATTACTGTTTGATCGGTATAGTAGAATTTTCTGTAAAGCAGCAGAAAGCAGCCAAACAGCTGCTTTTCATCGAAGACACTAGATCAGTGCAGTTAGTCTGCTAACTGCTAATGCTTATAACTTCAGTGGTGTTGTAAAAGTGCAAGAGCTTCTGCAGAGTACAAAAATTATTCAGACAAGTATTGGAAACTAATTACTAATAATTGTGTTCATAATGAGCTTTTTCTTTGTTGGTATATTTTTTGCTTTTAGGTATACGGGTGCAAGCCAGCAAAATGGGAGCTTATATTGACTGCCTGAAGTATTATTTTGCATACCTTTTAAGAACTTGAAGTGTATTTAATAATGGTAAGTATTGCATGTAATTGTAATTCATAAACATAACTTGATTATGAATAGCTAACGATAATCTTTATTTTATTTTCAGCTTCTAAATGCTATTATCGCACAGCATGACATGCGCGTACCACTAAATATACTTTATTGTATGTATATTTGAGTACCAAAGGCAAATCAAGGTATGCCAGATAGTTTCTGTAAGTATAGTTGAGTTCATTTGTATGATTTACATTATAAACTTTAAATGCCTTTTACTCAAATTTAGTGTTTTCATGCTTTTTGTGCACTTGCCGCAGCTTTCTGAAGGAACCGTACCATCAATCCTGATGAACCAAATTAGAAAACCTTCCTTATGAGTATGGTTACAAACTGAGCGGAGCAGAATTGGCAAAGATAAGTTCAAAGTGAATGCCACGTATGTTTACATATGTAACATTTACTATAATTACTAATATTGTTAATATATGTTTAATTAATTATATTAATTTTGTGTTTTTCATGAAGCTGTTCCGCTTAGTCTGAGACCAGATTCATAAGGAAGATTTGGCACTTTGATTCATCAGGATTGATGGTACGGTTCCATCAGAAACATGCGGCAAGCAAACAAAAGTGATGAAAATCATGATTTTTGGTAAGCAAATGTCTTTAATTGTTTTTAAATGTTATACTCACTTTATGCATATTATTTATGCATATAAGTGATGTATAATAATTAGATATCAAATGAAAAATGTAGTTTTTAGAGTACCTACATATGTTTATTTTTTACAATACTAATAATTTTTCTTTTTTTTCTAGGTTTTAACCCTGCCATAACCCCTTAATAGAAGGATACATCCCACGCATTAACACTGGAAACCAAGATGTATTCATGGGTGAAGGAATATACATCAACGACAATAACACGTGTAAAATTTTAGCAATAAACACGAGTGAAGAAAATGTCACAATTGAAGTAAATGCAAAAGAATTCATACCGTTTGACACAGAGCGGAATTTTTTAGAAGAAACTGACAGTGAATTTGACGGCGAAGTAGTTTCCAACATTCCAGAAAGAATGGAAAAAGTCAAAGCCGCCATTAGAAGAGATGATCTCAACACTGAAGAAAAAGACATAGTTGACCGAATTATTGATGAGTATTTAGACAGATGTTTATTGCCCGAAGATAAGCTGCCGCGCACAGATATGATAAGAGCACAGCATACATCTAGAAGACAACGTGCCTATTAACACAAAACAATATAGACACACGCCCAAACATAAAGACATTGCGAGGGAAAGTGTGCAAAAGAAACTAAGAGACAGAATTATAACTGACTCGAACTCGTCATACAATTCTCCCATCTGGATTATACCAAAAAAAGCCAGATAGTCACGGCAATCCGAGATGGAGAATGGTGATAGATTTTAGAGAATTAAGCAAAAAAACTTATAAGACGTGCTTACCCACTACCAAACATAGCAGACCTAATGGATCAGCTAGGAGGAGCGGACTATTTTTCTATATTTGACCTTGCGTCAGGGTTCCAACAGATACCCATGACACCAGAAGACTGCTATAAAACAGCGTTTACCACAATAAATGGTCATTATGAATACAAAAGAAAAGAAGGTTTAAAAAACGCTACGGCGACATTTCAGCGCTTAATGGAAAAAATCCTGCGCGGCCTGCAAAATATTGAAATGCTAGTATATTTAGATGACATCATCGTCTACAATAAAGATCTTAAACAACATGAACAAAGAATACGAAATCTCATGGAAAGCTTAAGACAAGCTAAACTTGTGTTACAACCTGACAAAATCAAATTTTTCAGAGAAGAAGTTGCATTTTTGGGACACATAATCAGTCCTCGAGGCATTGAACCAAACCCAAAGAAAGTCGAGGCCATAACAAAATTACCACGATCAAAATGCAAAAAAAAAACTCAGGAAGTGCTCGGAATGTTTGGTTATTACCGAAAATACATACCAAAATTTTCAGACAAAGCAGGAACATTAACTGCATTATTACAAAATAACAAAAGGTCGAATGGACACAAGAATATAAAGACTCTTTCAACGAATTAAAACAATGTCTCATGAGTGAACCAATCTTGCAATTCCCAGATTTTGACAACGAATTTATATTAACAACGGATGCGTCAGAATACGCAATCGCCGCATGCCTAAGTCAAGAGACAGACTGAACGAAACTATAGCACAACTGAAAAAGAGTGTCTAGCAGTACTGTATGCCCTACACCAATTTCGACCATACTTACTATGTAGAAAATTCACTCTAGTGTGTGATCACGAACCATTGAACTGGATGCACAGCAGAAAAGATCCAGGTCAAAGATTAATGAGATGGATGTTCCATTTTACAGATTATGAATACACTTTCAAGTACAAACCTGTAAAATTGAAAAAAAAACGCAGACGCATTGTCTCAAAATCCACCAACACTCACAGAAGAGGAAATAAATAAAAATCTCTCAAAATTAAAGGTGATGATAAAAGATGAACCAAAACCAAGTACATCAAAGGAAAAAAATCCACCTCCAAGACCAAGAGCAGAAACTTTGGGAAACGCTAATGCACCCAAAGGTAGAGGAAGACCAGTAGGAATCACGCATGCACACTCATTTAGCACGAAATATGCTATCAATCATCCCAGCGCCCTCTTAATAATTAGTTCACCCGCGCGAAATTTCAATTTACAAATGTGTCCGACTGTACTCGTATTCTGGCTGTGCATACTACATCTCCTTATTCTTCGTACATCAAATACGGCGCGCTCACGCCTCACAAATATACCAACAAAGGAGGAAGTAGCTGACACGCAAATAAAAAAATCATGCCCAGTGAAATCAGAAGTGTATGTAGTAAACAAACAACCTGCTCTAATGGACAATCACAGATTATTCTGCACATTACCCTGGGAATACTCCGATACAGTAAAGGACGAACTATTTTTCAGAGCCTTCGCCAAATACGGACCATTAGTATATCATCAAACTCTAAAAGACAAAAAGGTAGACTAGCATATGGATATGTACAATACATCAAAGAACTAGACGCAGAAGGAGCAAAAATAGACTGTGACGCCATCTACAGTGCCGTATATTCCGTACCCAGAAAACCATCGAAATCTAACAAGGAAAAATACACCAAAAAACATGAAAAATGCAACATGCACATCGACATGGACATATACCATCTGCGAAAAAACCTGCACCAAATAAATGCTATGAAAAGAAAAATTGCAAAGATCAAAAATACCAATCGCAATACAACAAGAGGATACAACATCTCCAAATGAGCATCAAACATCATGTGATCAACAGGACAAGGAAAAAGCAACAGCAAACCATACTGAAGACATATCAATGGAACAAGAAAATGTATTACTAGACGAAATGAACTACTTAAACATGGACTTATTGAACATTTAAACAACCCCAATTTTTAGATAGTAAATAAATACAAAGTCATTTATAAATGTGTGCACACTGAACACACCACTGTCTGTAACTAACAAAACAAATAAACACTCACTTATAGTAAATTAAGCACACACATACACATTTGTGTTACAGGACAGCTACAATGGACACCATCAGTTTAAACACTGGCATTCCAATCCGCTACCAGGAAAATGATTACCAGAGAATCCCTTGGGATATTAATAAATCACGGATCTTATAAAATTGAAGACATAAATATTCATATCACGAATGATATACCATCATTCACGAGATTTCACACCACGCCAATGCATTATGTACCATGGCAGTATAGGAAACCACTATATAATGTGGGGAAGAAAAACAAGCTTACCAAGCAAGAAGCAAGTAATTATGCAGACAATGCATCAAGCAGTTCAGATGAAGCACCAGTCAACGATAATGTCATGGCTACCATCCATAAAGCAAAAAAGATTTATTTCTCCGAAAACGACGAAGAAACCAGCGATGAACTAATTGACTATCTACAAATGACGACATGCATGGTTTACCACCATCTGTCATGGGAAGGAGATATGAAAGTCCCAGACAAGTACATAATAGAAACCATCTTTTATGATAAAGAAAATATTGATAAGATAATAAAAAAGTATGCAAAAAATTTAAAAACGCCAAACCACAATGGCAAATACATGACGAATAACGTAAACAAAAGGCTAATGCTATGAATGAAAATAACCAAGAGCAACAATCAGACAATGAAGACTGGGGAGATGACAAAATGAAAGATAATTGGAAAGAATTAAACTCAACACTGGCAGAGGAGGAAAAAGAAGATTGAGACAAAGAATTAGAAGAAACAAAAAATAAAAAGGCACAAAACAAAATCGAGAACCCTGATGAATTCAAAGAAAATTGGACCGTCGAACATGCAGCAGATATATTAAAAGAAACAGAATTGAATAATATCAATACGTTACCAACGTATCACATACAGAAGCACACAAACATACATAAACACCACACACTATTTTGGTAACTAACCATGCGAACCAATAGCTTAAATATCCGGCTGTGCGTGACGCGAAACAAATTTTCGATAATACGTATGTTAAGAAAGTACACATGACCCTCTTTTAACACCATATATTTCTTTTTATTCTGTTACAGATGGATCGTGGAGGTGTACGAGTTCTGCATGTCCAAACCCAAACCCAAAATGCAAGAAAGATTAGAATCACATATGAACCACAAACAGCAGTGACTCAGGTACTAACCTACATCAAGACATTCGGAGACATAGAGGAAGTACACGATGTCACATTGCATACACTGCAAAACAAACTGCGTATGCAAAAGATGTTTCAGTGAAACTAATAACATTAGATAATGCAGAAATAATCAGGAAACAGAAGAACACGGAAGTAATGCATCAACAACTGCATCTGACACAGAAAATGCAAATGAGCCAGAGCAAGAAGACAATGAACTAGTAGCAGCATCAGAAACAAGAAATGCAGAACAGGATGAGGTCGCAGGGATAGAGGAGCAAGAAGGAGCAGCTGCAGCACTCCCTGGAATAAACTTACAGATCCAATATCAAGACCTGCAGATCCAGCAGATCGATAATCCGGACGCATACACGATAAAGATAATGCACAATGGATCTCTAGAAAGAGCAGCACAGCTGCTCAAAGAAATCAACGAAAATGCATACATACAGCACTTCACATTAAAATATTCATCTTAGAAAGTATCAAAATCCACATATGAACAGGATTTAACAGAATATGAAATTCTTTAATAGAAAAATTATCTTTATGCACACGTACAATTACAGAGGAAAAGCTTACTGAGGAAGGCATCAATGACGATACTGATTTTAAAAAAATTAAAATCAGGTATCGCCACAAAAACCATGATCTTGTGCACGCATATTTCAATAAATACGACACAATCCTAAAATATGACATTGTGCAGGTGAGAGACAGAATCACCGACAAACTGCTGAACCAATGGATGGCGTTCGTCCATTTTAACGACAATACATCTGCCAAAAAAGCGTTAGAACAAGCGCCAGAGATGTACAACGCCAAATTGCATCAAGAAACTGTGCATCAAGGTGCTAAGAGGAACGTTATACAAGGAAGCAACAGAGCATTTCAAGCAGTTGGGAGAAGTGACGTACACTTACTATACACTTATACCATTAGAAAATTCGATACAAAAACACACACCCACATGGAATTTATTAATTTCCGCACACAACAAGACGCGGAAAACGCAAAAATTGCGACAAAAAATTTCTAGCCATATGTCAATCACGACAGAATAGAAGAGTCCACACCGTATGTGGGAAATCAATTGCAGTCACCCACTGGAAGTTGCATTTACAGGAATGCAGAATGCCACAATATTAACAAGAAATGCATTCACCATTTCCATTTAATAATATTTTATAATTTTTCTATTTTTGCATACTTTTTACTTTCAAATGTATATCATAACCTTACACAATATAATCATTTATTGCATTGACCCAAGCGTCCCCTAGATTATAAGCACTAACCATAGATTTAATGTAACATTTAAGTTTTCAACTAACCCCACGGGCATAAGAACAATCAGAAGGCTAGAACATACCCCCATACAATGGGAATTCTTCAATCAACCCACCCCTAACCACGCTGCATTCGATACCATCGTTTGCCGGGACGGCAAACCTTCCAAGGGGGGGGGGATGTTATGTGCCGATGCCGAACTACCAAATCGGCAACGTCGCATAACGCTTGACAATTAGAGAAGTGCAAAGTATGCGCCAAACCGTCGCCAAGTCACACAAAGATGAGCGATAGCGGTACTTCTCCTCCAGCCGGACTTCACCCAAAGACCATGAATGCAAGAGAGAGCGAAGTAGCTAATGAAGCGAGGAGAGGGATGGGGGAGAGGTGAGAACAATTAGTGGGAGAGAGAGTGACGCGATTGGAAAGAATACTATTTTCCGTATTCTTTCCAAGTTCTCATAGAGGCCCAAGTGGCAATTTTCAATTATATTCTGTAGTTTGATTTTCCGAATAAATACGCAGTCTTTCAGATAGTAAATTGATTAAATCAGTATAATACAACCAGCCTGCACATTCTCGTTTGCTCTCATTCAATATTTCCAAGTGTAGAATTTTATATACATGAACAAAACAATATTTATGGAATGCATTCTCAAGAAATTGAAGAACTACATCTAGATTTCACAAAAGCTAATATTAAATCTCTTGAAACTATTTATGAGTTGTAACGGGGATTGTCCGCGTTAAATGTAAATTCTTCTACTTTAATTCTCCGTGGGTTTTAGAAAAAGGAGAACAGGGCAAATACGGAAAACTATTAAATGAAACCCAACACGTGTATAGTTCGGTAAAAGGCTATTCCATATATTGAACTCAAAAGATATAATAGTGTAACAATAAATATGTACAATGGTGCTTACTTAGCACACAAACTCACAGTCGGGAAAGAGCTAATGATGATAAACGCGCTGGTGAGAGTGAGAGAGAAAAGCTGATACTTACAAATCAGCAAAGTACGCTCGCACGAAGATCGATTAAAATGCGGTCTCGCTATAATCCAGCTGCCTATCCAATGTTATACAACCGCAACCGTACAATGCACTTTATCCGCACCCGCGTAGACGCAATTCGTACGACAATAAATAATATAAATCGGTTGTTAATTGTAAATGGACGCTCTCTTTCGCTTAGGATACAGCCTGCGCGCTCGATAGCTAAATCGAATCTCACGCCTAACCTAACGTGATGCTAGAAGCTTCTCTCTCACGCGCGCTCTCTCACCAGGCGACGCGTTCAACAATACATCAACTCTCGTACAGTTCTGGTACGCGGGAACATCTGAAAAGTCTCACATACAAATATATAAAAACATATGTATTCAATAAAATAGCATGCGGTGTGACGATAGTCGTTACAGAGTATAGATTGAGCCAAGAATAACAATCTATTATGAGTTAATTCGAGCCGGTCACATTCTTCGCGTGGTGGAAGTTGCTCGCGCGGAATATCGGCTTTCAACCTCCGAAAGTACGGTCCTTCGCTTCTTCATTCTTGTGCACAATGTGGGCAGTCCTGTATGGTGACGTTGCGACGTCTGCATCGATAGCAAAAGACGATGGAAGGCTGAGTACATGCGCGATAGTGATGATGTCCTCCGCAATTAAA
The DNA here is from genome assembly GCA_018906965.1 of Philotrypesis tridentata. Lineage (NCBI taxonomy): Eukaryota > Metazoa > Arthropoda > Insecta > Hymenoptera > Pteromalidae > Philotrypesis > Philotrypesis tridentata. Next base: position 197,002 of record JACCIB010000262.1, read on the forward strand.
GCATCCCGGGAGTTTAGGCAGTACGTTTCCCAGCGGTGGTCGATTTCCCTCCACCCTTCATATGCCACGTTGTTGGAGTACGAATTGGGCGTTTGTTCTTGTCTTCTCAGACTGCATTCAGCTCGCACCTATGTGGCTGCAGACGTTTCGGGGCGTGTGATGGTTGCACCCGCGAAGTCTTCCTCCGTTATACGCGCACTTGGCGACATGAATCTAGGCCGCGACTGACGTGTACTCTGCGTCGGCAGCTCTTGAGCGGTTTTCTCTGTTTGCGTGGAGGCGTTCGCGCTCTGTACTGGTGAGGTACTGCTGATGTCGTGGGTTTGAACCGCTATAGATTCAACTGCCTGTTTATGCTCAGTTTCAGTTTGCACCATTTTTTCCGTGGCCGGGTTTAGCGCGTATATCTTTGTGCTCGTGATGACAGGAGATATGGGCTTTTTCGTCTTTCCTAAACAACACGAGATGCCTGGAAGCGTGCACGGCCTCTGCCTAATTTTCTCCTCCCATCTGCGCTGTACTTGCTTCAGAGATGGCATCATTTCTGGGTTCTCCTGTAGGAAGTCTATGAAGACTTGTTCGTGACCCAGTAACGGCAATAGTGAAGGGTTGTCCGGCGATCGTTCGTGATTTCTTCCTAGCCATCGACTGTTATTGTCTCGACGTCAGGCTGCATATCGTCATCAAGATCGCCTTCTTGTAGCCCGTCCAGCTGTGGGGATTGTGCGCGCGGAGGTGTTACGCATTCATGCATTTGCTCTGGAGGGACGAATTCGAAGCCATCCGGAGACTCTCCTCCCTTACCGGAGAGCCTGGCCCAGGCTCTGCAGAAACTGCTTGGGGTTCAGGTGACGTTGAAGGCAGCGAAAGAACTTCTATATCGGAATCGTCCAACCCAGCGCCTAACAACAAATGCTCATCCTCCTACGTATCATGTGACATATCACGTGTTAGATACCAAGGTAATATGTTAAATTTTTAATGTCAATTATGTGAATCAAGGGACGCGGTAGCGCCACGATGGCAAGTATAAGGTACTTTTAGTACGTACGTCTCCGTCGGGCGTTAGCCAGACCCAATATACTTCTCATAGGCATTGTTGGAAACTAGTCGTACGGTTTTCTTTGCATTGACAGCTTTTTTTCTTACATATAAGCACTTAAATGAAAGCTTGCGACGAAAGTAATAAAATCACATCAAGGTCACATTTTGTGAAATTGCTTCGATCGGAAGATATTCTAAAGAGAAAGTTCTGGCACCTAAATTCTTCAAGCGGGAGAAGAATTGTTCGACGGATATCCGGTGACGTAGCATCTACATAATTCTGGGCTATATAGGTATACTTAAGTGTACGTTACTTTTCTGAAGACGATATAGATATACTTTAGTGTACGTTGTTTTTCCGTAGACGACAGACGATGTTGTCATACACAGTGTTATATTTTTTAAATCAACGTGAATTTTCGTTTGCTGTTTTTGTATAAATATAAATATGTATATATATAAATATACTGCTAAATAGTGTTAAATAATAATAACATAAATACAGATTTTAAAACAGTGCCAAATATAATTAATACTTTTGTCTTTACAATGTTATGAATTACGAGACACAATCAGATATTAAAGTCATCACGTCATTAAGTTATGTAACTTTACATATAATTAGCAATTAAATAGTTAAACTAATAATTAAATTTTTCTTTAAAGCTCTTAGTATTCATGAGTGGAAGAAGTAACAAAATAATCAAAGACTCGGGTTTAGTACCCTTTATACATTTGATTTACAATGAAAAGCCAATTTTTTATAGTACATTTCAGATGTATTTGAGCACTTCCTTTGCTCTTAATCAGAAGACTCGTATCTCAATATTTTTATTATTTGGCACAACAAAACCTTGTGAACTACTGTTTAGTTTCAGATCCTTTTTTAATTATTTAAAATCCTATAATATTTTAATCTAATTAATTACCTACAGCCTTGTTAGAAAAATTGTTTATAAGAAATGCCGGAAGTACTCATTTGACATGGATTAGGAGGTTATACGCCATTATTAGTGAATATTGAAAAAGAAAACAAAAAGGTTCCTCTGTTTAAATTTTAAAAAACAAAAAGTATAATATTTTTCATCTGTCTCACTCTAGTTTTCATAACTATTTGTAACAAACTAGTCATAGCTGGAACATTTATCAAGCTTAAACCAGAAAAAAGAATAGGAAAAGGTTCCAGTGACGAATGGAAATTAGTAAAGTGGAAAAATATGTTAAGACATCTCAAAAACATGACTAATAAGCTAGAACTAGATAAGTATTTAGTTTTACTTTTTTATAAATCGTACATAATATAATGGAAGATTTTGTGAACTGATTCTCTGTTAAAATGTTCTCTTTTATTTTTCAGGTTTTATTGAAAGGCATACAACTATCAGGTAATACAAACAAAGCATTTCCTTGTGATGTGACAAGCTAGTGAAAGTGTTGTATTTTCATCGTTTAAGTATCGAAGAAAGTTTTTACAGAATTTGCAGTCGATGTTTTCCTATTTCTATTGGGAGGTTACGCAACTGTCACGTTATAAAGGGAAGTAATTCCTGTGAGAAGCTAGTGAGGTGAAAAATATTTTTTCAAGAATTATAATTATTATATAATTTTTAACGAGGAATGACCACGTTAAAATGTAGAATTCTTCTAATTTAATCTCCGTAGGTTTTAAATAAAGGAAAACAGGGAAAATATGTAAACGCTAAATAAATAGACACGTAAAGTCTGGTAAAAGGCTATTGCGTATATTCAAATTAATTAAAAAGGAATGTCTCACAGATAAAATGTACAAGTGTACTCCCCTGGCACATAATAAAATTACTCGTTGAAAGCGAATAATGACGAACGCGCTGGTGAGAGTGACAGAGAAAAGCTGGTACTTACAAAACACGCGGTATTCGCCGGTACAGTACACAATACTACGATGTGGTCTCGCTTGATTATAGCTCCCGTAAACGCAGCTACGCCTTACAGACACCTCACTGCACTCGAACACAAGTTCTGCACGCACGTACAACAATTATAATAACAATTGCCTTCAACAAATAAGTTTCGCACATAATGAACGCGGTTTCGGGATACGCGACTAATGCCCTCAGTAGCTGAATCGATTCTAACGCCTAACCTATCGTGACGTCACGAGCTTCTCTCTCTTGTGAGCTCTCTCATCAGACGGCGCGTTCGTAAACATATCAGTTCTCGAACAGCTCTTATACGGCGGGAACATCTGAAAAATTAGACATGCAAGCAAAAGCATAAAAGCATATGCATTAAATCAAATAAGCATGTGCAGTGACGATACTCGTCACATGCCCCCTTTCTAGATGCTGGGTAGCTCTTATAGCATACCAACTGTTCAATGCTCTCACCGGCATGCAAAAACGACCAAAATAATAAAATAATGAAAAAACAAAATAAAGCATTTCATTGCATAATAAAAACAAAAGAAAATAAAATTTCGAATAAAGCATTTAAAAAAAACACATGGAAAAAACAAACTTAATTGCAAAGGCCAAATGAATAAAAACACTGTTAGCTTTCTTTGACAAAATATACTTCTAAGGAAAACTGAGTGTTTTCACACTAAGCAGTGAAACGCATACAAAAAGCGCATCGCGAAAGCGCTAACGTCGCGGCTGAAAATCCGAGTGCCGCTCGCGACTCGGGCACTCGCGACCCCACATCACCCCCAACATTTCGCAGCTGTAACAATATTTAGCAGGAGCCTTCGCCAGCCTAGCCACTTCTAAATTGGCCTGGCGAAATTTCACCCTACGCTACTGGCTTTGATCGCCACCGATAAAGGCACTATTTTCCACCCGCTGCCTTTTCGATGCACGTGCCAGCGTCTGTCGCTCCATCTTCCGAGACTCCACGAAGCGATCCCCGCTGCCTCGGCAAGTTCGTCGTCGTGGACCATCCTCGGATAGTCTCCGGCCAACTCCCTACCTTCCTCTCCCATCTGAGCCAGAAATGTGTCCAGCTTCCTTGAGGTCAAGTCGATGCGGAGGAAATAGTTCTTCCGAAGCTCGCGTACCTCATCGAGCTCACCTCTCACCTAAATTCCTTAGGGGAATATGGTGGGATGCTGATCCAGATTTATTACTAATATTATATATGTTACGTCTGAACATGTATATACAATTTCTTAATTTGCAATGGTTCCAAGGGAAATAAATAAAAGACTCTGATATACGTTATGTGAAAAGTATATATGTATATATTTATTCATTCATCTATTAAACATGAATTTACAGTAATTGCCCCCTTGCTTTGCGATGGTTGTATGATCGCATTACCGGGTGAGGGGTCGGAAAATACGAGACCAGTATAGAAATGAAAGACTCAGATATTTTAGGAAGAGAAAAAGTACCTTGCTACTCTCGGTGTGTTATATGTGTACGTGTATATCTATATCTATGTATATGTAGAAGTTGATGTTGGATGCTGTCGCTCGGTAATCTCCCGCTGTGAGGGTCTTCCTTCGTAGAGAGAGAGTATACGGCGCCGCCGCGTCTGGGCCTTTTTACAGGTATTCGGTCGGTCCGTTCTATGCTCCGTATCTATCTCTCTCTCTCTCTCTCTTTTCTTTCTCGAACGGAATGTCTTCTCCGTTTACTTAATTACGGAAGACTCGCGCACTACTGCTTTTCGTGTTTTCTGCGCGAGTTCAAAAGAATACAATTATACAGGTTCGAGTACTTGTCGACTATTTGTGTCTGCGTATATAGAGATCACGCACTTGCGGTCAATCGATCGTACTGATCAGGTTTCGGTCTGTGAACTTAGTGACCGCGCCGCCGCTTATCTTCTCTATTTAAACAGGTAGGTGATTTTTGGCGCTGGGCCCTCTCACTTTCCGCTGCCACGCCTAATTACGTGACCGTCGAAGGTTTTTCTCGGCGCTTCTCTATCGATGATGACACTTGTTTACGCTTTTCTTCAATCTTCCACTCTTGATTTCCTCAAGGCGTCGGCCTTCCGTATCTGCGTATTACCTGCCCGTGTTGCGTGCTGCATTAAGGGCAATTCCTATTCTCGAGGTCTCTTCGAGTTTTTCGGCTAGTGCGCAATAGTCGTGAATTTTCCTCGTTGTTGCGTATCTGTTCACGTATTTGTATTTCTTTCGTAATGAAATTTGTTTATTTCATTACACTTCCGCCCTTATAAAAAGACGAGAGTACATCTCGAGTCGATTACACGAAGTGTGCTTGTGTGTATATATGTGTGTATGCATAAGGTGTAATGATGTGTTCTCCTGATATTATGAACAAAGAGTAGTATCTCATAACTTCCCCGTTGCTCATTTACAATTGTTTATAAGGTACTTTTTTAAGTATAAACATTTATTTTTGTTAATAAGGTTTACAAATATCTATTCGCAAAATTTTTCTTCTAAAATTTCTTAATACATTCTTTTATTGTTTTTCGATGATATAAAAAATGTTTACAATTATATTTTTATAAGGAATTCAATCAATTTTCTTTTATTTTACAATAATATGTTTTACAAATTGGTTTTTCTTGTATGAACATGTGTGTGTTTCATATAAATATACATATATACGTATTTCTTCTTATTCTGCAATAAACAAAGTTTGTAAATAAATTCATGGTAAGTACATATATTTTCTTAATAATAGTGTTAGAAAAATGTAGTGTTTATTAGTTCTAAGTAATTTTTCTCTCATTCGCATCTCCAGCCTTTCACTCGACCAGAGCAACGGTTCCCTCTCGGCCCGAAAATTCGTCGCCCGTCCCATCGCGACGCATTGTAATGTTCCTTACGTAAGTTTCCAATTTTCTGTCTTTTCCTCAGTACTTGTATGTCTCGTCAGTTTCAAAAAGATCTCCAACTCGGTCAGTCTTCTTTGATTTCTTTACTCTATCCTCAAAAAGAATCAAAATGTTTGGTTTGATCTTAAATTTTTTGTTAAACTTTGTGCCGTCGGAATCCGTAAGTTTATTCATAATATTTACCCTTAAGTCTTATGATATTTTTCCTATGAATGTCTTACCCTTTTTCTTACTTTTAGCTAACCGAGAGGACGGTGTTTGAATATGAGCCCGTTTTCCGCAGCTACATGGGTGCTCGCTCTATCTGGGAGCCGTGCCATATGCAGTCCCGGCGACCGCTGGGTTGTTGCCGTATCTGTGGGGGTCCCATGAATGAGCCCGCCCGGATGCAAATAGATGTACTGTGCCCTGGAGGGCCCTTTGTAAGTAAAAGCTAAAGGGGTTTCCTCAATTTGTTTTCTTACACATATTAATTCATTTCTTTTCTCCCCTTTTCTTTCTTACAGTATTCTTACCGGAATAAGGCCTCCTACAATCCTATGGGCGTCGAGGACAGCTTCGTGGTGTGTCACGCGGATAGGGGTGACTCGCCCTGTTTTTTCTGTGGCCGCGATCTCCTGGAGGATGCCCCTCTTATGCGATGGGAGGATGAAGGGGTAGGTTTCCCCCTTTTTTTCTATATTTTTTTTTTTTATTTTTCTAACGGCCTTTAAGTATATATTGTATGTTTTTTTCTATTTCTCTGCTTTTAGGCTTGGCGGGTAGTACCAAGGCTGGGAATGCCACTCTCTGAAGTTATCAGGAACGACGTGTCCCAATATCTTCAGCCCCCACCAGCGGACTATCCATAATCGCTTTAAAGTGTCTTTTTCTTTTATTTATATTTTATGCAATTTCTATCGGAATGATAATGTTTTTCTTATGATAATACATATGGTGGTTTGTAAATTAAAAATATGGTTTCTTATTTACTTCCTTGACTATCTTTATTTCCTTAATTCTAAAGTAAAATAGTACCTTTTTCCTATAGTTTAAGGAAAAAGAAGAGAGAGAAAATAAATTATATTGCAAATTGATAGTGAAATTATATTTGTTATTTTTACGAGATAAAAAAAAATAGAATTATATCCAACTCTCTTCTTTTTCACGAAAGTAAATATTTGTTGTAGAAATAATAAAATAAAAATTGTTTGATTGTTCAACATTTTTTATTTATTTTTCAATAAAAGCTTACATTTTAGTACAAATATTCATTTAAAAAAAAATTTCTTAAGTTTATTTTTAGTACTTTGATTTATTCCCCAATCATTCCTTCCTTTGGAAGTTCCTTCCCCCGAATTTTCTCGTATATATTGTTCTCTTAATTACCCTTTATAGATTATACCTTCCCTTCACCCTTGATAATAATAGAAAAATAATAAAAAGAATTTTGAAAAATTAGTTTTTAATGAGACTGAGGTCTCATGTATGATTGTACTTCGGGGTATAATGGAGGCGGTTGCGTTTCCTCCCTTCGTGCCGGAGCCGTTTGTGCGGGTGGTAACTCGGATGTAGCTCTGCCCATTTCAATCATCGGTATCGCTGAAGGCAGTAAGGGTTCGTTTACCTTGTCTAACTCTTTCCCTTCCTTCCCTTCCGCGGCCTCTCTTTTGTTTCGTTGTTGCGCGCCCAAATGTAACAACAATTGCGTTACGGAGTTCCATATGGCTCCAATTAGGTGTATAGAAAACCCGTATAGACTGTAAATCACGTACCCGTGAATAACGGTGTCGATTAAGAGTTTCACTATTCTACAGAGCATTATCATACCAATTATTCCCGCACTGGCGGTACCGAAAGTCAAGAAACTAGACCACATTCGGTCCCATGTGCTTTTCACCAGCGCAGTCATGGTTTGTTCGTCTAGCATATTCAGAATCCCGATACCTTCTTGTCGACCTCCCTTTCCGGTCATTCCCTGAGCTATTTGATTCAATACGGTAGGCTTCTCTACTGGAAAAAGAATCATGTCTCTCAAACGGGTCAGATCCTTTTCCCCGTAAATTCCACCTATTGCAAGAGTATCCGGACTCATGTATTTCCACGTGGGTTTTACCTGAGGCTTCAAAACCTCCGGTGGAGATGCTTCTACTGGCATGGGGAGCATCTTAAACCATTTTTCGCCGAATTGAAACATCGCAGGAATTCGCGTATCGCAACTAAGTTCAGTTCCGGTCCGAACCAAAATCCGCGTTTGTGAAGCTAAAAATAATTCTTCGTTTCCGCGACGAACCGGTAGTTGACCGTAGCATTTAGTGGTGTTTCGCAACTGTACTTCTACTCGAATACATTTTAACAAGTGTAAGACTTCGCCCGCGACTACCCCTATGTAGCCATCCTCCTCCATTAGTCGGTACCCGAACTGCTCAGGAGAAAGGGTTGCGATCGATATTGCGTTCTTTAGCACCTTACGTTCAAGTTCACATTCTTGTTTTAATATTTTGTAATACATACTTTGGACTTGCCCGCTAATATATTTTTCAATATATAAAAATTTTGAGTTTACGTATGCAAACATGTCTAAATTGGCATTATGGGAACTTTCTCAATTAATTGTTGTTTTCGAATATCTTCAATTACAAATAATTTCGGATGCTCGGTACCAAAGAATTTATATCCGCACTTATTTATCTCCCCCTTTCTCCATAATGCAAAAGTGCGATCTCCTGATTCTACCGAATACATGACTTTATAATTTTTTGTATCATTGATTTTATCCATATATCCCTCATATAAAACTGAATATGCTTTTATACCGCAAAAATCCTCCGGTACTTGATCCCAGAAGACTTGTGCTCCATCATGATCAATACATTGTAATTCTTTGAATGTACACCTTACCCCTGACTTTTATTTGATTCAAGATGTACTGAGGTCATGTAGTCTTGCAATACTATTTCTACATGTCCAGCTGCGTACGCGCTTTCCCATGATCCGTATCCATCGGTATATGATTCTCCTTGACAATATCCATCCTTATCATTCGTTCCGGCCAATACCACGGGTCGTATGGTTGTCCCGTTTCTGCTAATTTGATCTATTTTGGTTTTTCCTACTAGGAATGTTTTGGTTGTTTGAAGACTTCTGCATTCATCTGGTGTTAGGCTGAGAAAATATCCCAGCTCTCCTTGTAGCACACGTGATGCATGTCGATGCATCCCGCAATGCGTTACGATGCGATTTAATTTTATGGCACATTTATATACATGCGCCGATGTATAATCATTTAGCTGTAGTAATTGTCCATAATTTCTCTGTATATCTACCTGTGGTTTTTTTATCTCGCAATCTCCAACATTGATCAGTGATATTGTGGTTAAATTGGAAAGATGATCTCCGCAGTCATACCCATATAATCCGTAGACTGTTTTTGCGTATTCCAACAGGATAAGGATTCCGTACCATTGAGACTTCATCTGTAATAAACCATGCCCATTGTTTCTTTTTCTTTTTTTTTCTTTTTCTCCTTACCAATAATTGTGAATATAATTTAAAATTATATATATATATATATGTGTGTAAATATAGATGGTAATAATGGGACGGCATCTTTAGCAATCAGAGGTAAGAGCGTTCAATTTTCCGTACTGTCCTTCAGTTTTTGTGTTTCTTTTTCGTAGGGCTTTCTTTGTAACGTATTTGTTGCTCCTGTGCTGTGTTATTATTGTATTGGTAAGCGTTCCTATTATCAATAAAATTGTAACAATTACTAAGGCTCGCAGGACTATTTCGTTTATGCCGTGTATTCTTTCAGATCGGACAATCATTTGTACTTCTCTTATGAGATCCCATAGATTACTTTCTCTCGTTTCTTCGCTTCGTTGCATGAATGCATTTCGTGCCTCTCTTTTCTCAAGGATATCGGTTAGATTGTTCATTTGCATGTTTGCTCTTGGCCACATTACATTGCCATTCAAGGCTTTTGAATCTCCATTGATATCCAACCCTTTGAATTTTATATTACAGGTAGGCTCTATTCTTATCATTCCCGCACCTTGAACGGTTTCATTGCCTTGTCTATTGTTAGCACATGTATATGTAATATTTTCGGGTTGGTGTAATATATATATTATTTGTTGTGTTGAATATATAAATTGTACATAATCTTCCATATAATTTTTATAAATAATGTTGCATTTATTAAAATTAACTTGTGCTGGATTCAAAAGTAAATTACTCTCACAATCTGCTTGTTCCTTGAAATAGAACCATTGGTTTCCACACGTAATCCTTTCCTTGGTAATGGTGCATTTATCTAATTCGTCCCAGTTTACGTGTTTGACGTAATTCTCCCTTACGATCGTATATGGTGTCGTTGATTGTATGTAGAGACTGGATTCTAGCCCCTTCTGCGGTATGTTAACAGCATATTTTCTGTATAGGGTGGCCTTTCCTTTCGGCGCACATGTAAATTGTAGATTTACTTCTAGCATTTGGTTTACCGATTTGTAGGTTGTTCCTATATTATTATTGATTTCAGTCGGATTATTCATGTCAATCCTGGGAATATTGCAGGGCTTATAGTTTCGACTTAACACATGACTGATTTGTTGATACTGTCGATTGCTTATGAAATTAGAGGCTAATTTTCCCTTTTTTAATTGTTGTATACCTTCTTCAAGTTCGGTTAATGTAGTTAGATGATTGTTCAATTGCTCCGTTACTCGTGCCACTGATGCTCGTATGACTCCTGCAATTTTTTCCTGCAACACCAATGATAAGGGTCTTTTCTCGGGTGTGGATATCTTTTCCATATCCTCCATTATTTCTTTTTTGATATCAACCAATGTTCTTAATAATTTGACCGATTCGTGTTCCATAATCATATCGGGGTATTTATTTTCACTGCTGGTTGATGACCTTCCATCTTTTGCAAAATTTTGTACCTTCAATAGTTTCTCTTGAATTTTGTTAATTTGTTCATGAATGGGCCATAATTTCCCTGCGTCTCCCCTGAATTTTTCCGGGGCGTCGGCTATCGCTATAGCTTGCATTGATGATAATTTACTTCTGATATTGTTTATATCCGTTTGGTTAATTGGTAAGGTAATTTTGATCATTACTTCCCTGTGTCCTTCCGTGAATACTATAGTTTGTTTCTTTTCAAAGATTATACCGGCATGCTCCGTGTAATCTTCTGGATCATATAATTGATAGGCTCCGGTTTGCTGCGCGATGCTCCAGAAAAATAGGTAGATGATTTGCAATTTCATCTTGTTTTTCGCTCTTTTCTGAAAAAGAGAATTGAATAATTGTTGATTATACTTCTATCGTTAGTCATTATTTTCTTTAAATAATTATTGCAGAGGTTCCTAATAATTCTACTCAATCGTCACTTTCATTTTCTGTGTTTTCGTATTCGTTCTCGTCGTATGTAAGTTCATTAAAGATGGTTCGGTATTCATAATCATAAAAGAGAGGATCATTGTTCCGCCGCCTTCTTTTGTATTCGCATTTATAACATTCTGTTCTAAAAAATAGGCTCCTTTGGTGCCTTTCGTTAGGGCATGCCATACATATGGTATATGAGTGTTTTTTGAAGAGTTCTCTCTCTACATTATTACAGAGTTTGCACGTTCGAGCCACCTTGATTCCCTTTTTGCATGTGTCGCATGTTCCATGTGTTTTCTTGTTTGCGAAACCTTTTCCTCCAAACGGTAGTTCCAAATTGTTGATATAAACGTATCCTTCCTCATTATCTCTTGGTCTATCCATTTCCACCCCGTATACTTCCTCCGGTTCTCCTTCCAAAAATACTGGAGTAACGTTGCTACTCGGAAGTCCCGCTAGAAACGAACACAATTGGTTCTTCTCGTGGTGTCTGGCCAATCGTGTTTTCGGTGATGATCCCTCCGCCCTTATTATGGACTGACATGCGAAACAACATATGATGTCGCGTGTTCCGGCGTAGAAGAATCCTTCTTTCGCCAGCTCTAAGGCAGAACCATAGGTTGTTTTCCAACCCATTCTTAAATACGACATTTCTCGTATGAGTTGTACACGGAATGTATGTCTTATGTTATTAATCCAAGGTCTAGGTATGTACCTCTTTTCTCCCATCTCTCTATGTTGCATCTGCTTTTGGGCTTCTTTATTGGTCTTTCGTTGTTCGAGTACCTTGCGGTTTCCCAATCGAATTCGGAAATACAATCCTTTAATTGTTTGTTTGAAATATCGGCTATTATTGTACATGATGGACGCTATTTGCTCTATTCTGTTTTTAGGTGTACAATTTTTATTTTGCTCTAACTGCAGACAATAACTCCTGATGGTATTCAAGTTCTGCTTCTCTCTTTGTCTCCTGGTTTCTTCTTCTTTCTGCGTCTCATGAATCTCCTCTAGGTATCTGCAGCAGTCACACATTCGGCAGAGATCATAATCGTCTTTGAACTTTCCCCATTGTTCTTTGCAACAATTAAAACATTCTGTTGGTCTTATGGAGAAATTTCGAAATAATACATTCAAATCGAATATGTCGGTGGTATGTTCTTGGTTATAACATTGCCAGATATCTCCATCATTCTCGAAAAATAGTCGGTTCAACTCGAAAAGATCTTGATCACCCCATAAATCGTTATTATGATTAATGTCCCAGTACGCGTCGTTCACTGCTCTATTAAGCATTTCTCGATCATGCTTTCGCCAAAAGGCCTTAGCCTCAACCACGTCCGCCACATATTTTCGTGTTTCTTGCTCTGTCCACCATTGTATCCATATTTTCGATGAACAGTTCTTCACCTCTCTGCGACGGCATTCGGATTCTTTTCGTCCTTTTGTTATCCAATATACGTCATGGAAACGGCGTACTAGTGGGTCGACGAATTGGTGGCTCTTCATATTGTCTCCCTTTAATACCTGTGGTAATATATATAGAAATTTATTATCGGTTATAGGAATATTTATAGATGGTAAATTCCTAACCTTGCGATGGTTCGACATGCGAAATTCGGAGTCGATTGGCATTAACGGTTTTTATTTTTCTATTTTTCATGCGTATTTTAATATTACGCTGCCCATTAAAGATGTCCAGAACGGTATATGGACCTTCGTATTGATCTCCCAATTTGTATTGTTTGCCTCCTTTCAACAGCCACACATTGTCGCCTATTCTAAACTCTTGCGGATTTACCTTGCGGTCATAGTAATATTTGGCCTTGATTTTTGAATCAATTAATTTTTCTCTGGCAATTCGTTGCAAATCATATAACTTTTGATTAAGATTTGTAACGTAATCATTGTAAGTTGGGGGTTGATCCTCTTTTTCTAGTGGATCACTAGAGGGTAATCGGGCCATTTTCCCGAATACTAACTCGTACGGAGTAAAAGAATGACCTTCGTGTGGAACTGTGTTGTAGCATAGAGTTGCAAGTTCCAATAATTCGTCCCACGATTCATTGGTCATAATTGTTTTCAAATATTCTGCTAATGCATGATGTGAGCGTTCTAGTGAACCATTAGCCTGTGGATGATAGGCTGTCGTTTTTACTTGCTTAATCTTGAACCTTTTTGCAATTCTCTGCAATAATTTTGACATAAAGTTGCTTCCTTGATCGGTTAGAATTGTCACTGGGGCTCCAAAAATGCATATGAATCTTCTGACAAATGCATCGGCTACTGACGTTGCTGTTGCATCTTTCAAAGGTATTGCCATACAATATTTTGAAAAATTACACTGTATTGTTAATATATTGTTGTGGCCATTTTCTGTTACTGGAAATGGTCCAACAATATCGAGACTTACTTTTTCCATAGGTGAGTGTGGAGTATCGGTGATTTGCATGGGTTGTTTTGTTTTAACCCTTACTAACTTCTTCACTTGACACGTAACACACGTACGTATGAAATTTTGCACGTCCTCCTTGAGATTTTCCCAAAAATATCGCTGTTTAATTCGTCGATATGTTTTGGTGATTCCTCGATGTCCTCCTACAGCGGTGCAATGCATTTCTTTAATGATTTTGCTTCGATCTTGCTCTTCGATGTATTTGATTATACCCAGGCAGATTATGATCTTTATTTGCACATTCTCCAGAGCTTTACGCATTAGTTGTACTATTTCCTTCCATTCTACGTTTTCAACGTTATGACTTTTTGCTATACTCACAGAACGTAATCCTTTTTTTATTATCAATGCTTTCAATACTTCAAAGGTATCAATCAAATTCTTTCGAATTTCTGTAGTACTTGCGGATGTTGTACTCCTTATTACTGCTGCGAAAAGTTGCCGATTATTTCTTGTAGTGCACTTGATTTCGCCTGACTCTAGGTTTGCAAATTTTGGTAAAAATTTTCTCGATAACAATTGTTCTGCTCCTGTGTCACACGGGTTACCTTTTGTGTCAATGAAATATATGTAGTTGTCTTTTCGCATGTATAATTGTTCTCTGCATTCCACAAATTTCTCTTCTCCTCGTACTTCGTGATCACTTTGCTCCCTTATTTCGTCCTCGTTGCAAACGGTGTCCTCGAATACAGGTTCACCTCTCGTTTCGCCTGATAGTGGTGGACTTTCGTTCTCGTCAACACTTTCATTGTCATTTTCTTGCTCCATAGTTGCCTCGGGTAACGGTGGCAATCGATCCACTTCGTTTGTTTTTATTAATTTTTCTTGGTTTATTTCTTCTCGTGATCGATTTGCCTTCTTCGGTCTTTTGTCCCTATAATTAGGAACTGGTATTTTTCCCGCCCTCGTACGGGTTTGTACTGCTAAGACTAGCTTCTCGTGGATTTCCTCCTCCTCGGGTTTGTCGTCGGTGACCGGATTTCGTGAAAGCGCATCTGCGTTGGTATTGCTCTTACCACTTTTGTACACTATATCATAATCATATGCGTTCAATTTTATTCGCCATCGGCTTACCTTTGTCGTCAGATCTGTAGATTTCTTAAACGACACCAATGATTTACAATCTGTAACAATTGTGAAATGTCGACCCAATAAATATGGTCGAAATTGAGATACCGCGTAGAGAATAGCTAGCGCTTCTCTCGAATAAGAATCGTATCGGCTCTCGGTATCGGATAACACTCGGGACACATAGGCTATAGGTCCTTTCCTATGTCCTTTCCTATGTCCCCTTGACTCAAGATGGCGCCCAT